>MNCI01004721.1:576923-597821 GCA_015680685.1 Gnetum montanum
GGGGGGGAGGGGGGGGAGGGGAGGAAAGCATGTCACTAAGCAATTTGACAGCAAAGAAGTTTTGCAGCTAGCCTAACCTTGAACCTACACCTTGACTCCCTCACAAGCACTCCAACGAGACATCAATACTTTCAAGGATAAGCCACTCTAGTGCCACAATCACCATCAGCCGTGTTCACCATCAACCATGATGTTCTTGCATCATAATACCTCATTTGCACCTTATCTTTCCTTTTACCCCCAGCACATCACCCACACCTTTTACTCTCGCTTCTCACCTACCATCTAGCATGCCACTATCCATAGCACTCTTTGGGCATGGTGCAATGACATCTAATCATGCACTGAAGAATGATGTTGGTGCCAAGTTTGTTGTGGTGTTTTGCTATTCTTTTTCAACATCTCTTGAACCACTCCTCCAAACATCAACAAAGAGGGACCAATGAAACACCACCAAATCTGGACTATAGCATCTCAGCTAAAAATTTTGGCAAAAAGTGGGAACTACGCTCAACTCCTCTACAAAGTGTAGAGAGCATAGTCTTCCAAAGCGTAGTTAATTGGATGGAAAAATCTTGAAATTTTACCTAGGAGTTGAGACTACGCTCTCCCCTAAGCACATCATTCCAAAGCATAGATAGCGTAGTCATGGAGAGTGTAGTTAGTAAAAGGCTAATTTTTGCAAATTTTACTAAGTGTCGAGACTATGCTCAATCCTAGTTGAGAGTGTGATCAACCTCTCAAGGAGAGCGTAGTTGAAAGGAGAATAGCTTCACAAATTTTGTCAAGGATCAAGACTATTCTCACCTCCAATTAGGAGTGTAGTTAGCCTCCTAGGGAGAGCATAGCCTGCAAAAAAATCCATTTTTCGCATAGATTTTACTAATAGTGAAACTATGCTCTCCCCTATCCTAAAGTGTAGTCACCTTTTAGAAGAGTGTAGTTAGCAAGGACCATCTTCAGTGGCCTCCATAACATAGCAACAATGCTTTGCTTAGCTACATAATGCAATCAACTCACCTTCAACAAGCGTAGTTAGCAAAATGCTTATATTTTATACCCCCTTTTACCCCAAGATTGTAACTATGCTTGACCCCATGCAAAAATGTGGAGAGCATAGTCTCTAAGTGTCATTTTTAGGTACCTAGCAGTCCTCTCGATGCACACACATGTAGTTGGCATTATAGTCATAGTCTCGTAGAGCACAACAAAGTGCAACACCATCAATCCCATTGGTACACCACATGAATGAGCAAACGGGTGAAGTGGTAGACCACCAACAGAACACTGCATCTAGTAGTACACTATGGTAGTCAGCCTAGCAGATGCAAATGTCATAGTAGAACACTAGTATTCGTAGCTAAACAGCCCAAGGTCTATGACTACGCTATCCACCTATGCCTACTATACACCGCATACCTTCTAAATACCCTTTTGGTTTTAACTATGCTTAACCCCATCTTGGCTAGTATTCTACTCCATCTTTTCTATTTCTTTACATTTTTTTGCACTTTATTTCCATTTTTTGTCATTTTTAATGCATAGACATGCTTAAACTATGCTTAGGTGGTGGTCCTTGCATGTTGACACTATCTTCCTTACTGAAACTCTTTACTATGCTCGTCTCCTTTGGCACCTATAACTACACTTGATCCCACTAATACTACAAACACTGCAAGTACCATAAACATTGCCTGCACCCTTAGCACCATCTCACATTAGCACTACAGCTAATCACGTTGCACCCCCATTACATCTGATAAGTCCTTGTTTGATCGGCTAGACTATCTAAGGCACCCTACCTCTACCTCTAGCAAGCCCTTGCACAAATTTAAGGTTAGGATGTGCACTTGTAGACCTCGGTGTTCCAGTTGTTAACATTTTTGATTGTTACAAAGCCTACATTGGGGTGAATCCACTTGTGTAACTTTTGTGACTTGTACTTGTTTGACACAACCATATCATTCTTAACCTTCCAAGCACATAATTGTTAAATTTCATAGTTTTCCTTCACATGTAATTGATTTGTTCCATAACCTCAATTTAATGCCCTCTTTCTTGTCTCTTCCAAAGCTTTAAACATCAACAACTCCATCTTCTACCATTTCCGGTGCCTTCATATGGTCTCCTACTTACCCTAGAACTATGGACCTAACTAGAAACCTTCTAACCAACCCTAGAGCCTCATTTCTTATTCTCAGTACCCTCATTAGATACAAATCTATGGATCCCGCTGATATTAAGTCACACAGAACCTATATATACGATCCTTGTGGTGCCCAAACTTCATTATCATCATTTGCAACTAGGGGAGTCTTTTAAATTTTCTCTCGTGACTCAGAGCTCTATGCAACAAACTACAACTTACAATATTTGGCTCTCTACCACTCCAATTCTCATATTGTTTGAACCTATTTGACCCTTGAGTGTTCAAGTTTGTCGTGGCAGGCCACAGGGGTGGGGGCGTGGGTTACTTGCATAAGAAACTTGCACCAATTTTTTGAAATTTGTTATTGCTTGGAGGATATTATAAGGATAAGAGTGTTAAAAACCTTAAGTCTTATAATAAACAATTAATCGCATTAATGCCAACAACCTTGATTTCTCCATCCAAGGGGCCATAACCATCATAACAAGCCACACATAAGGAAAAAGGAACTAACTGTGTAACATTAATTAAGTAGATAGACACTTTTTGGGCATTTGTCTAAAACGTTTTCTAACTCTGTAATCATACAAACTAAAGAACCTAAGGAAACTAAGGTAATGAGTAAGGTATACATCTACCTTAGTAACACCCAATCTTTTCTTGATTACAAATGACCCCAAATAGAGGAGCACAAGGAGAACCTTTACAGTGAGTAGCCAAGTGCCCATGAGGTGGTCAAGGCCAACAAGGTGAGTAGGCAAAGCATGAGGAGTAGGAGGCCTAATCCTTCAACATCCAACAAGAGGCTCCTGTTACTGGGTAGTCAGTCCAAGGAGAGGCCACGGAACCCCAAGCTTTTGGGCAAGGACAATGTCTCACATTGTTTGTGAAATGACTTAAGGTAATTCAAGAAAATTCCATGTTGACCATTGTCATCATGGGGATGAACTTCGGCCCATTTATGGAGTTTTCTCTAGAAGCAGTTTAGATGCAACTTCAAACATCACCTTTGTGACCTATACTTTCAGACAACAACAAGTGGTATCTTGGTGAAACATATCAGTTTTGGCACAACAAAGATGAAGGAACTGCTATCAACATCTGTGGAGTCAATGTCTCATTCTCGATCAAAGCGATTATAGAAGCTTTGAATCTACTGAATGAAGGGGCTAAGGTAGCCTACATATCTACAAGATCTAAACCTGACATGAGAAAGCTGTGGTTGAGGTGGGCATATGGTAAGAATGACAAAACATACAATGAATTAACTCTAGAAGAAAGGACATACTTCAAGATAGGCATGTATCATCTCTTCCCAACTAAAGGGCTTAATAGAATTTCAACCTATGTGGCCAAGTGAAGTGCCATCCTAATGGACAAATACACATCCAACCTTCCCTAGTTATATCGCATAGAGATTTAGAGGCAATTTGAGGAGAAAAAGGCAGGGAAGCCAACACTTCCATTCCCTTACCTAATCTGAAAATTGTGCAAGCATGTTGAAATCCTAGGGTATACAAATGACATTCTTAGGAAGGCTTAGAATGCTTCTTTCATAGAGTTGCTTAAACTAGTAGCACCAAGAAAAGATCTTAGTGAGGAGCAAGAAACGAAAAAGGAAGTAGAAGTGGGAAAAGAAGTAAAATGGGAACCTAAACAGTGCCATGAAATACAAGCTCCACCACCTCCACCACAAGATTATAGGCCAATAATAAGCCACTTACAAAAAATTGCCAAAACACTAGGTTGGGTAAACAGAGAGGAATTTAGCCTGTTCAGAGTAATCGACAACGCCGTGCAACCCACTGTCTCAGTGAATCCAACAAGAGGGCAAATCTCACTACAATCAGGAGGAGAATCCTAGTGGTCTAGGCAAATCTCTGGTAATGTTGCATCCTTCCAAGTGATGCTTGAAATAAGAGAAGATGCCAAGTGTAGTAGAAGTAATAATGGGTCATATCAAAGAATCATTCAATGTGCCTATTGTGGCCCCAGTAGATCTAACTAGGACTAGAGATGCACAAATGCTCACTAGGACTTTGATGACTCCTACTACACATGAGGATGTGTTAGATCAATTGTTGCAGACAAGACAAGTGATGACCACCTTATTTGACATCCCCAATGATGTTACTATAGCATAGTCAGACATCATAGCCACCAAAAGAAAGTTGGTCATGGCTAAAATTAGGGCGGAACATGCAGAAATGAAGGTGCAATGTTTGCAACAAGAGCTAGCCACCCTGAGAGCTAAATGACGGGATCCTACCTAATTTATTATGCTTGACTAGCTAGAGTAATTTAAAATGGAGTAGCTAATCAAGCTGACCAAGGAGAATAAAGTTGCTGAGTAATAAAAGGAAAAGGTAGTCATGAATTCTTCTGCTACTGATGCACAATCCCATGCCTACAAGAAGGCATTGACCGCCACTCAAGACAAGAATAAATAGCTCACTATTGAGAACACCAGGTTGATGACCATTGAAAAATAAAAGAATGTTTTAGAAGAAAGCTTCCATTAGTTAAGGAAACAACTGATGAGTGTTAACCAGGGTATCAATAGATTGGCTAGGGAAAATCGAACCCTCTTAATGGAGGAGGTCCATGCCATTCGACAGAAGTCAACAATTGAAATAACCATGTGGTAGAATGAGGCCAATAAACACGAGAAGTTGAAAGAACACTTCTACAACCAAGTAGGCATGTACAAGAAAATAAACAAAAAAGAAATCCAAATGGCCAAAGCCCACATTAGGTCCATGTCAACACAAAATCCTAAGTGGTAACCAATTCTAGATTGCTATGCATTGGTCCACCAGGTGAAGGTGAAAAATAAAGATTTGCAAATAGAACACTTGAAAGAATACATGGCGTTGGCTAACCTCAAATATTCCAACTTTGTCATGTTAACAGCAGGATGGCCCAAAAGTGAGCTGGGAAAATAGGTAGCGATCACCTATGCCATATATGAGAAAGAGTTTATAGATAGAAAAGTCACTTTGCAGAAACTTCATATAGCAAAGTTAGAACTTGAGGTGGTTAAAGCCCACTACCATGGACAAAAGGATGTCACTTCAAACCTAGCCAAGAGACTTGTAGATTATCATGAATTCAAAGAAAAGGCCAAGGCCTTTGAAGAAGAGCGACGATAGTTTATGACCTGGTATGTAAAGGCCAACAAAATGTTTCAGCAACTACCATGTCCTTGGAACATACCAGTGCCAACACACATCAATTCAGTAGCCTAGATGGTATAGGATCCACAAATAGAAGAAGAAAAGTTGTAGGCACTCCTCAACTGTTACCAATTTCAAAATCTTAGTGACAAAGGAAGGCGAATGATGGAGGAGCCACCATTTTATAAACTACGTGAGCTTCATTGATTTTGTGTCTTGTAATACTATGTTCCAATTTTTGTAAGCACCACTGCAACATGCATAAGTCCACTTGTTTATTTATCTGAGGTAGTCAATAATTCCATACCTTCCCAATAATTTTTTGTAAAGAACTTATTCCTCATTTTGTTTAACTTGAGGATGAGTTTTCATTTAGTTGTGGGGGTATGATGAGTCATCATTATATATCGAATACCCGATATCGAGGCTTCAATATCAAATATACGATATTAGGTCCTAAGAAACAATGTTAGATATCTGATATCATCTCTTCCATGCTAGCCTATAAATACAACACTTGGTTGCATAGTTGGGACATAGTTTTAGTTCTTAGTTTTTAATAGTCTTTCTTAGATTTCTGAATTCAAGTTTTGTTACTTCTAGTGCATGCCCACAACATGATGTTTGTAATTGTATGACATCCTTATTGAGTGTGACGTACTTGGACACATTACATGATTGGAAAGAAAGATCGAGGATACTTCCATCATTACAACATTCACTTAGATTTATTATTGCTTTAATTATTTAATTGTTTAATTATTTACTATTTCCTTTAGTTAATGTTTCCATTTATTGCTATTTACTATTCCTATTATTAAGCTAAATGAGAACGACTTAATCATAAGCACTTAAGTGTAAGTACTTGGTAATCTAGCAGTGTATCATTTGGCACACTCAGTGAGGTACGCTTGGCAATCCCAGTGGTAGTTATATGAAGTCCAAGGTGTGTATAGATGATTGGGGATGGATACTCATTGAATATAGGCTAGTTTAGATCTTATTTTTCACTATTCATTAGCTTCGTTAATTTCTCTTTATCATCATTAGGAGCATCATTGAATTAGACAACATCATATGCCTCACTTTAGACTAAACCATACATGACAAAGTTGCCACTAGTCCAAGTGGGAAGACAACAAACTATGATCAAAGCATGACAATTTAGATGCACAAGTAGTTCCATCCATAGAATTCAATTGGATTGTATATGAACATTTGTGATTTGTATGGTTGGGCATAGGGGTACCCTACTGCTCATCAATGGGAAACACTATAGAAGCCATGGCAACTCTCCTAGTTTCTCATCTTCCTCTTCCTCTTCAATGTCTAGTTCTAATGAGGATGAATGTAGGTATAGAGATCGAGCTCCACTATGGGGTCAAAATAAAAATAGAAAACAAAACCAAGGGAAAAATCAAAACATCAAAATGAGCATAGAAAAAATTATTACAATTAAACAAATAGAAATAGAAAATTTCATCACGACATGTCTCATGATAGTGAATCCTTATTGGCCACTAAGAGCATGATGTAGATCATAGAGGTAGTTAAAATACCCCACAGGTATTGTAAGAAAAGTTTCATTAAAAGGCTTGATATGAATAACATCTCTATTACGAGAGGCTATAATTCTAGATGCCACAACTAGTTCCATCCATGGAATTCAACCAGATCACACGTGAACACTTATGATTTGTATGGTTAAGCATAGGGGTATTTGCCACTCATCATTGGCACCGTTGCTGAGGACATCACTGGGGATGTCAAAAAGGATTGTCATGACTTGCCCAATCTACAGTAATCTATTAAGTACATCCTCATGAGCTGCAGGGTCATTGATGTCCTGACATATGCTCATGTGAAGGCACTAACCATTGCCTAGAAGGAAAACAAGTCACTTGCTACTGATAATGTAAGGTTAACCACCATTGAAAAGTAGAAAAAATTGTTGAAGAAGAGTATCCACCAGTTGAGGGAGCAACTGGTGAGGTTTAACTGGAACATAAGAAAATTGGCTAGAGAGAACCAAATCCTTTTAATGGAGGAGGTGCGCGCTATACATTAAAAGTTTGTAATTGAGATAAGCATGTGGCAAAATGAGGCCAAAAAGCACAAGAATTTGAAAGAGCACTTCTAGGACTAGATTGGCATGTACAAGAAAATCAATGAAAAAGAAATCTAGATGGCAAAGGCTTGCATTAGTTCCATGTCAGTGTAGAACCCTAACTGATAGCCCATCTTGGATAGCTATGCCCTGATCCACCAAGCGGAAGTAAAAAATAAGGACTTGCAGATTGAGAATTTGAAGGAGTACATGGCATTAGCTAACCTTGCCATGTTAATAGCAGGTTGGCCCAAAAATGAATTGGAATAGCAAGTAGTAGCCACCTATGCTTTATATGAAAAAGAGTTTGCAAATATGAAAGATGTTCTACAGAAACTCCATGTAGTAAATTTCGAACTAGAAGCAATTAAGGCTCACTACCAAGGGAAAAGAGATCTTGCTTTAGACTTGGCTAGGAGACTAACAGATTATCATGAATTAAGAGAAAAGTCTAGGCCTTTTGAGGAGGAATTGAGGTAGTTCGCTATGTGGTATGTGAAAGTCAATCAGATGTTTCCATAACTATTGTGTCCATGGAATGTACCAGCTCCAACACACATTGGATCATTAGCCTAGATGATGCATGACCCAAGAATGCAGGAGGAAAAGTTGCAAGTGCTCCTAAACTATTACAAATTCCATAAGCCTTACGACAAAGAGAAGTGGCCAATCGAAGAACCACTACCTCTAGGAACTACATAGCTTCCCAATTTTGTTGTTTTGTCATGTTGTGTTCATTTTCTTTTTGTAAAACACCATTGTAGTATGAAATAGTTAGTTTGTGTGTCTAGTAGAGTTAGTCAATAATCCCATACCTTTCCAATATTTTGTAAAGAACTTATTCCTCATTTTGTTTAACTAAATGATGAGTTTTCATTTAGTTGTGGGGGTATGATGAGTCACATTTTGGTAGGGCTCCAATATCAAAGCTACATTATCTAGTATTTGATATTGAGGCACAACCTACGATGTTGGGGATTCGATATCACCTCATCTATGCTAGCCTATAAATACAACAATTGGGTGCACAGTTTGCATATAGATTTTAGAAGTAAACATAGAGAATTTTTGTTAGTTTATTTCCAATGCATGCCTACTATGTGATGTTGAGTGATTGTATGACATCCTTATTCAAGTGTAATGTACTTAGGCATGTTACATGTTTGGCAATAAAGATTGAGATTACTTCCATCATTGTAGTGTCCACTTAGCTTTATTATTGTTAATTACTTAAATGTTTATTATTTTTCTTAGTTAATAATTATCATTTATTGTTCTTTATTGTTTATGTCATTATGTTGAATGGGTACGACTAATTGCAAGCACTTAAAGTGTAATTACTTGGTAACCTAGTAGTGTTATTGTTTGGTACACCTAGTAACGATATGCTTGGTAATCCCAGGGTTAGTTTCATGAGGTCCAAGGCATGCATAAAAGATTAGGAATGGATACTCATTGCATGTATGCTAGTTTAGACTTTACTTTCTATTATTAATTAGTTAAATAATTGATTTCCTTATTATTGTTAGAAGTAGCACAAGGCTTAAACAACATTAAGAATCATATGCCTCACTCTAGACTGAATCATACATGACAAAGCTATGACTAGTCCAAGTGGAAAGACAATGAACTGCAATCAAGACATAAGGATCTAGATGCCATAACTAGTCCCATCCATGGAATTCGACCAAATCATGTGTGAATGCTTATGATTCATATGGTTCAGTGGAGGGGTAATCGCCACTCATTAGGTACATTCACACTTGAAGGGTAGAATCCTTGCACACCTCTAGACTTTGTTCTTTGAAAATGTGCTCTTAGAGGATACCACAACCTTCATAAAGTTTGACCTCCACTCAAAGTGTTTTCTTACTAGAAAAACACTCAACCCCACAAGGTCCCAACAAGCTTAAAATGTTATTTCAAGGATCCCAAGACCTTTAGAAAATGTGAGCTCTACACTAGAGTGTTTCGTCACTGTGAATACACTTAACCCTGTAAGGTTCCAACAAGCTTAACAAAGATGCCTTCTTAGAAGAAGCAAATTAACCTCACAGGGCTTACAAGAAGAGAAAAATAATCAAGGAGAGACTATAACTCACTTTACAAATTCCTTGCAATAAAGCCCTCAACACATACAACAATTCAAAAAAATTCACAAATGATGACCACAACAAGGAACAAAGCCAATTAACTTGATATACAATAATGAGATTGGTTAATGAAAAGTGCTTGTTTGTTTCTCAAAAATTTCACTTTGTTTTATAGCCTTTTACTTTTCAAAAATTCCTTAGAATTCATGCAAAGGCTAGGAAATGGCTAATTGGGACATCCCATTTGAGGTTGGAACATCTATATGAAAGAAACTTCTATTTTGGTGGGACATCCCATAGAAAATTGGGACATCTCTTTTGGGATGTCTTAGCAACAATTGGGACTTCTGTTGTCAATTTGGGACACCTAGCATGCAAGTGAACTTTGAATTCTAGAACATTTTTCTCACATTTTACACCTCGGTAGACCTTGGAATACCTTCATTTGGCTTGTAGACTCTGTTTGTATCCCATCTTTAGTTTTTTCATTCTACCTGTTGTTTCAACTCTCCTCTTATTTTGAGGCTCTTCCTCAATCATCTTATCACTGTGTTCTTTTCTTATCCCTACAAGATTACAACCACATTTTCACATTCTCTATTTTCTAAGGTTTTAACATCCTAAAAGATCAACAATCTTCCCCTTTTTGGTGATGTCCAAAACTTGAGAAAATGGGTTAGCACATTCCACAAGAGCATAGCATATAGCTAGTTAAGGATGACACAGAGATGAATAGCCATTAATAAGTACACATCTTTTAGCATAGGTTCAAAGGCCTAAAAATTAATATCCTATTAAGACATCCCTGTATGTATAAAGCACAACACATTACATGACCATTAAACACAAAGAGACATAACTAAAACCTTGTAAATGTGAATCAATAATATTGTCATTTAGGCTCAAAAATTAAGCATTGAAGATTAGTTTTCCCATCTTTGAAATAAGAAGCCATAAGTCATTAGTACCAAAATCACTATTTACTAAAAAACATATATCAAGTCTTACAAGTGGTCTATACCATAAATGCTCTATATATAATCTTTACCAAAATCTCATGAATAGCATATTCTTTGCCAAAATCTCCTCCTTTTTGGACATCAACAAAAGGATCTCACAAGTATTTTCCATTATCAAGGAGAGAGACAACATAGTTTTCTTTGAAGACTTTAGATTCAATATACATAAAAAGTTAAAATGACATAATCTAAGCAAAAAACATTAGGCACAATTAATCATATCCTCAATATAATGCTTATAATGCAATTTTATACAACCATATCAATTTCAAGAGTTTGCATCTATAAAGATCATTTTTGGATAATAGATCAAAAAAATGATGAAAATTAGCTTACACTTTTACTTTAGAAACTTTACCATATTTTAATATGAATAAAATTTTTCTTGATAATTTTCTGGTATTAGAAATGGAAGTCTTATAGCTTGAGTATCTTTTGGTAAAAGTCTTTGAAGACTTCCCCTGTGTCAATGGCCCAAAAGATAATGATTGTTGATGAGGTGTAGGCTCCCCTTGCATAAGTGCTTCCAACTTTTGTAATGAATCTACTATTTGAAATTCCTTTCTTTGGTCATCTTGCCTTTGTAGATATGCATTTTTGAAACCCATCAATTTGTGCACTATATCATTAAATCTACAATGTCATATCATGATCAAGTATGGAGACTTTTGGACTTAAAGTCTCTCATTAGTAGTGCCTTTAATAGATGATAAATACCATTGTTTTCAACATAGCACAATAATTTCCATTTTAGTGAAAAAGATCTTTGTTGATCCTTAAAAGAATTTTAGTCAAGAGCCTTAAACCTCTTGAAATCACTTCATACTAGTTAAGGATCCAAAAATTGATTTTTCAATATTCAAAAAAAAAACTTTCAAAACCATTTGGTGCTTTAACAAATAATACAACCCAAAAAAAATAATACACACATAATATCTTCTCTATATGAGCTTGATCACAAGGTATATATTTGTTCTAACACTAGTGAGATGATGCAAACTTACCAAACCCTACCTTGTGAGATTTTGAACCTTGATCCTCCCTTGAGATAATTCACATTAATATCCATTAAAATTTTGATGGTCATATGCTTTCATCTGCAACTCAACATCTTGCAAGATCAAGTGAGATTTTTTTTTGAATGACCAAAAATTTTCAATAGCATTTATTCAATTATTTTCCAAAAGACTAACATTTATAAACATAAACTAATCTACATTAAGTCTAGCAACAGAAGAAATAAAGACTTACCATTACTTACCTTCCTTTCTTTCTAGCATTAACATGATTAATGAAGTTTAAGATGAGGTCCTCCATCATAAAGTACTTCCTTAGCATGCAACTGTTTCTTACATTTTCTTTTATTAGCATTTTTTTTAATATTAAAACTCATGTGAAGTTTCCTCTTTGTCATGTTCATGTTCTTCAAAATGAGAGGGTTGATAATTTTTGCTAGTTATGGATCCTAATCCCTTAAATTCATCAAGGGCTATTCCTTCCTCTTTAATGAGCGATTGATACCCCCTACACCCAACCATACGAATCACGGTGTTCATGAGTAATATGGTCGAATTCTGTGGATGGGACTAGCTAGGACATCTAGATTGTTATGTGTTGATCGTAGGACATTGTCTTCCCACTTGGACTAGTGATAACTTTGTCACGTATGGTTTAGTCCAAAGTGAGGCATATGATAATTGATGTTCTTACGACCTTATGCTAATCTTGACAATAATGGAGAAATTAATTATTTAATCTAACTAACAACATGAAGGTAAATCTAAACTAGCGTAGAGCGATGAGCATTCGATCCTAGCTTATTGTACATGCCTTGGAATCATGTAACTATTGCTAGATTACCATGCGTTATGCTACTGGGCGAACCATGCAATACCACTACTGGGATTACCAAATGATTACACTTAAACACTCGAAACGAGTCGTACTCATTCAGCTTTACTAATGAATAAGTGAAGTAAAATACTTGGAAATGTAAATGATTAAACTAATAAAACAGTAAAAACTATGCTAAGAAAAACAATAAAACAAAGTGGATGCTGCAATGATGAAAAATAATCTCAATCTTTATTTCTGAACATGAATTGTGCCCAAGTACACTTCACTCGAATAAAGACTCCATAAAACTACTCAACACCACACTACGGGCATTCACTCTATTGCTAAAACTATAAAATGAAACTGCAAGAATTCTGCTACTAGTGGAATGAAACTTCTTCGGATTTGTGTGCCCAAGTGTTGTATTTATAGGTAGGTATGCATCCTATGATATTGGATATTCGATGACGTAGCATCATAAAACTACTCAACACCACATTGCAGGCATTCACTCTATTGCTAAAACTACAAAATGAAACTGCAAGAATTTTTCTACTAGTGGACTGAAACTTCTTTAGATTTGTGTGTCCAAGTGTTGTATTTATAGGTAGGTATGCATCTCGTAATATTAGATATTCGATGATGTAGCATGTGATACAATATCAAATATGCGATATCAGAGCTACAATATTGGATATGCGATATCATGGTGGAGCAAAAATTAACTTTTTTCATAGAAACCATGTGACGTAGCATCTATGACATCGTAGATGTGATATAACATCTACAAACATAACAGCCAACTGAGACACATTGATAGGGATGCTACAATGCAGTTGCGATGTAGCATCTACAACACAACATCTGTGATATTTTAGCCAACTAATGATTCATCATACCCTCATGACTGAATAAAAACTCATCCTTGAGTTAACATGATAAGACCAATCTTTCTTTACAAAATTGGGAAGGTATGAGATTATTGTTTGATGCTAACTACTGAATAACTCTAAGTGTTGTAGTGGTATGTACAAAAAATGACATAGTTACATGATAAAACAAAAAATTTTTTTAAGGTGGCTTGATGTAGTTTGTATTCTAGGAGGTGGAGGCTCTTCCATCAACTTCTTCCCTTCGTTGACAAGCTTTTGAAATTGATGTATAGTCAAGAGCATATGAAGTTTCTTCTCTTCAATTCTTTATAGCTCTTTACCTTACTCATATGTTTGGTTAGATCAAGTTCTTATCATATTATGATTGCAGAGTTAGAAAAATTTGCAAAAAAGAAATCCCTTAAGTGTTATAGCTTTTAGTTACTTATGATCTTATAACGTTTTCCTTGCTTATTATGGCCTAAAATAGTTGATATGGTCTATTAGGAGTATTATCTAAATCTTTCTAACCTTGGTTTGATTGATTAACTTTAAGATTCTTATTATCTTTTTGTACTTGTCCTTTATAGTATCTTCCAGAAGTTAGGAATTTTTGGCTCAAATTTTTGTTTGCTTATATCGCACCCCCCATGACTAAGTTGAGTGCTCTAGGATCAATAAGATTTAAGAATCTTTGAAATCAGAGCTACAAGGGCAAAGTTATGACCTTTGGAAGCTAGTGTGCAAGAGTTTTGAAAAAAACTACAAAACTCTATTATTACAAAATTAGGAAGTGAAAAATTTTACTAACTCTCATGCATATATATACTATTTTTTATGTGCACAACATCATAGATATGTCATTGTTAAAAAAATTCAAATTTTCTTGGAAAAAGTAAGTCAAATGGAATATTTGAAAGATGTGAAGCTTATCTAAGGGTCATGGCCATTAATGATGCACAATTTTTGAAAATTTGGCATTCAAAGTTCATGAAGAAGGAATCTCAGGCAACGAAAGTTTATTGTATGGATAAGAGATGGATAATGAATTTCTAATGTAATGACAAATTATTAGATAATACGGGAAGTGTTTATTAAGTCTTGATTATTCTAGAAGGCACAAGATGATGTGAAATTGCTTATTAAGTATGAAATATAAGAGTTATACAAGTGGGTCCTCCCTAAAGCAAGCTCCAGCCCTTAGTGCCCTTCTATAACCATGTCTAAAGTGTCCTTAGGCACTTAAGGAGTTGAATGTAAGACATACCTGTCTAGCAAAACACACATGTTAGTATTGCTAGATTGGGAAAATAACTCTATATTATACAAAACCACAAGTTATGATTAACTATATAGTGAGGTACAATGGACTATAGAAAGGATTGTTGAACTTGGAACATGAGGTGCCTTACCATAGGCATAATGAATCCTTGTGTGTTATTAATGGTTAAAGTAATCATGAGCCCTTCTTTTCCAAGATTGGAACCAAGTCTAGACCACATTCCAGTGACATCTCATTGTTTCATTTCTAAGAGTTACAACCATAAGACAACCACTATTGCAAGGAGTATTACCACTTGGTGTATTGTCCAAGGAAGAAGTTTATTCATTGCACATTGCACATTTTATTTTTTAGATTCTTGAGAAGCCACCTACCTTCAGGCATGGGTAACATGTCTTTCCAGTAGGAACCCCAGAAATTTGTTCTTGTGCATTTATTTTAGTTTTTAACTATGTCAACCCTACCAGAGGACTACCTTGAGGCAACACTTATTGTACTTTTACTTCCATTTTTTGTTAGATCTACAAGAATATAACACAACCTAAGCAACAAGATAGAACTCATAGTAGTAAGCCAAGAGAATCCACAAATCCCCTTGATATGACATCCTTTGCATTTCACTTGACCCTTCATCCTTTTGTCTAGGCATAATCATCACAAGTTCATTTTTAGTTTTATTATGAAAAGAGTATCATTATGGCCATGGTAAGAACCTTTTATTATTGGAATGGATGGATGGATGTGGTGGTCTCATTGATCAGTCCCTTATGATTGATAATATAGAGAAATCTTCAGCTTATTGGGACTACATCTTGCCTTATTTGATGTGTTTTATTGAAAAATTGACAAAAATATGTACAAGTAAGAATTATAACAAAGTATAGAAGAAATTGTAAAAGATACTAGGAATTGCAAAGATAGTAAGAATGAAAGATTATCAAAGTATTAGAAAATATCAAAAAAATATAAAAAATTTAAGAAATAAAAAAGTATTAAAAATGAGAAGATATTAAAGAATGTAAAAAAGTATTAAGAAAAGAAAAAGGTACAGCAAAAAAATATAAACCACAAAAAAGTAGAAAACGAAAAAGTTAAAAAGCACTTATTAATTCCTAGGTTAGGATAAGGCCTCTCCCCATAATTGAACTCATGGACGAGTGTTCAAAAAATGCATCTAAGATCCCTTGGATCATACACTCTAGCTTGCTCACTTACCATCCTTAGTGATTTAGTTTTTCTATTATTGTTCCAAGTAATCTTGATTATTTAAGTCCTTATTTCCTCTATTTATTGGTATATGATTATGGTTTAATGTTTCTGTTTGTGTTCTCTTAGTTGAGATCATTTTCTTATAATATGAGCCAATAAGTGGTTTAGATGTTTCCATGCATTTTTTTGACAACTTAAAGTTCTCAGTTATTGACCATAGGGTGTCTTTTGGTTTAATGGCCCCTACTCTAAGTTATGCACACACTTGTTTTTCAGATTTGTTGTGGACTAGTGTAATGACTATGTTGATATTCTAGAAAGTCAATCCACAATTGCACCCTTCTTTTTTAGTTGTAATGCATGGAATTGCCTATCTCTTCATAGTGATAGGTTCATCTATTATGTTTTGCACTGGAGTGATAATGGGTGTTGGCCCTTATGTAGGATTGGAAGACATTATTTTGGTGAGGAAGGATGTTGCATCCAACTAGCCTTGTGCTGGTTTTGATGAGTCAATAAGTCTATAAGTTTTGTGCTTGGGTGTGGAAACTATCCTAAAGAAAGGACATTTTCAACACTGTAATTGAGATATACTAGAATTATCATTTATGTGTATGTTTGCAACACAAGTGGCATTCTTCCATTAATGTTGTGGTGTCAATCCTTCCTGTGTTGTTGGTGGTGACATATGGTGGAGGGAAGTATGAGAATATTGAGGATGTGATAGAGGATAAGAGGTGCAACATGGTGATCCCATAGGAGATGTTGTAGGTTGATGATATTCAGAAGAGTGATGATAGTGATTTGAGGTAGAGGAAGTAGAACCATTGGGAGAAACATGTTGTTCAACATAGTAGTCATACAGGTTTAGCTGACAATAAGGATATTGTTGGTTTGTTGATGGCAACCCCCACAACTATGGGTTTTGCCACCACGGTTGATAGTAGTGTTGAGGCTAATAAGACATCCCACTGAAATAGTATGGTTAGTGGTAGGATTGTCTATAATTACCTTGTGAGTAAGGTAATTTCTTAGGCATTTACTTTTGTATGAACTTGGGATTCAAAGCAAAAGCCCCAAACTCATGTACATGTAACATAATTAGGCAATAGCCCTTTTGATGATCATATTGGTAGATGTCACATCCATCATCATCTTTTGTATTCAAGTTGAAAACCTCTACCACTATTGTCATTTTCACTTTTTGCTAATAAGTGTCTCTACCTCTTTCATTGGTCTTTTTCCTCTTTTTGTTTTGATCACTCGATTCTTTCTATGCTACCTTCTCCCCTATGGTTTCCAACTAGGTTGTAACTTTTTTGTTCATTAACTCCCACATATTATCTAGCCTTACTTCGATCTTAGTGATAGCCTTTTGTGTTGGTAAGGTCTACTATGAAATTAACTCACCGAGAGCTTCCTCTTTTTCCTTATTATACATATGGACTTCTCTTGTTTGAAAAGTTGGATTCCAGTTATATTTCTCTACATTCTCTTATTTACATAGCTCTTTCTTTTGCCACTTTCTCAAACAGCCTTTGTATTTGGTGGGCTTTCAATTTGGATAATCGACCTTGGGTATAAATCCCAAGGGTCTCCCTCATTTGATTACGAAGCACATCTATGATGTGGAAAAGCAACTCTTTTTGGAGAAATCATGGCCTGGACATCTATGTAGTAGCTTATAGTATCTATCCAAGGTGACATCTAAGGATTCATGTTTTTCTTGCTTCCATCCTTGGATTTGTTTTCTTAGATTAGACACTCTTGCATAGGTTTAGTATTTTCCATTGAAGAGCTCCAACATTGTAGAACACCAATTGATGAGATGCGATATCACATGGGCCTTAGCTTTCCCTTGTTTCTCCATTTAGATCTAGACCCTTAGCTAAACTCTAGCAGTTTTACCATTCCAAAGATAGAATAATTTCCATGTGCCCACAGTAGGAGTCTCAAAGTGAACAGATCTTTATTCGAGCAATTTGTACCTGAGCACACATTTGTGTACGGAAATAAAGACAAACTTTTTGATAAACCTTGCGGCATATGGACTAAGCTAAATAGGATTTAATTAATGTTAAATGTTTAAATGCTTTCTTAGATAATTAATCACTCTCAATCCTCAACTCTCCTAGTTAAGTGCATTCAGTACGATCACTTCGAGCACGTGTGCTACGCTTGGTAACCAAGTAACGAATAGCATTTGGTAATTCGAGTAGCGTTGCACTGGTTCAGGGTGTGTACGGTAAGTGGGGATGGATACTGATGCTAGGACAACTAGAACTTAGTTAATTAAAGTTAGTCATTTAGTCTCTTCACCCTTCACCTCCTAGCATAGGCATTAAAAAGATAAAAGACATAAAAATCATATACCTTAGACTTACTTAACCATACAACCATGACAATAAAACTAAGTTTGGGAAGACAATGATTGATTAACCTTAAGTCTTCCATTAGGGTGTGTAAGCACTTAGTCCTTGGAGTTTGACTGGATTATGTGTGCATGCTCGTATTCGTATGGTTGAGTGTAGGGGTACCTCGCCACTCATCATAGGCACCGTTGCAGGGAACTTGGTTGTTTGTGTGCTACGTAGAAGATAGGAAATCATTCACATCGTTGGTAGATAAAGTGAACCCTTAGGGTTGATCGAACGAAAAAAAATAAGATAATGGTAAACAACACACCGAACAAGGCTAAAATGTCTTCTTCTTTGAACAAAAGCACTTCATCACCTAGGACCAACACTAGAGACAGTCGGCGGCACAACACACATAACCAAAATTCACCAATTCCTCAACAATTCAGTGTGGTATATATTTATCATGATGAATATATACCCGACTTTACCTTTGTCTTCCATCAAGACGAACAACTGCATTAGAGAGACTTGGAGGGTAACATAGTGTTGCCTCCAAATAGAGCTACCCCCAACATGCTCCTTCGTGCCCTTGCACGAATAGGCATGTCACAATTATACGCTGAGTACGTTGCATGCGATTACAACACAAGGGACTACCATCCCACAGAAGTGCAACGTCAACGGGACTTACGGCAAGAGAGTTACCACACATTGTTGAAGAGCAATGGACCCCATAACACTCCACCCATCATAAGCAAAATTAAGCGTGGTGAACCTACTTCAATAAGTTCTCCACAAAAATGATGTTCCCCCTCCTAACGATAGTGAGGAGGTGATGTATCAGAACCTTCGCTCCACAATTCACAACCATAGTTTTGATCCCCACGAACACCAAGTGTTCAACAAGGGAACACGAACACATGATAAGGGTGAGCATTCTAATCATCATCACGATCGGGGTCGAGATCACCGAAGAGAAGGTAGGAAACATTGTCATGGCGATGGTTCTCCTTCTTCTTCACCTTCATTATCACATTCACCCTCTCCTTCAACATCAGGATGCAGTCATAAGGAACCTAACCGTGAGGATAAGGGTAAGAAAAATGAGAGACCTTAATGAGAGAGTCGAGAGTGAGGATGAGGGCATTCTAGAGAATGAAGGCATGAAAGAAGGGAAAGTAGGGAACCACGTAGACATGATAGACGCTATGAGAGAAATGACCACGAAGAACCCCTACTTGCAACCTAAATCATGTTAGACATTACGGAGGCCATTAGAATACCTACAAGGCACCAAAATGATAGCAAGATTAAGAGATTGGACATGAATAATATTCCACGATTTGAGGGGGGATACAACGCTGATCCTCAGAACCATCTACAAGCATTTCACGATGCTTGTGCCTTGTAGAATATTGAGAACGAATGGAAAAAATTAAAGTTGTTCCCAAGGACACTCATAAAAGAAGCAGAAAGCTGGTACTTGTCCTTAGAACTGGAATCCATTTGAAGGTGGAGTACGATGCTAGAACTGTTTAACAATAAATATCAAACGTACTCTCAAGTGTCCAACCTACAAAAGCAAATCCAAGGATGGAAGCAAGGAACTCATGAACACTTGGATGCTGCCATGGGCCGATATTATACACTGTTACATCATTGCCCGGGCCATGGTTATTCGCAGCAGGATCAACTACAATATCTCGTAGATGGACTTAGGCATGAAACTAGGAGAACCCTTGGAACATATGCCCACGGGATATTATCAAAGCTTAGGTCCCACCGGATCCATAGATTGTTGGAGCAAGTAGCTAAGGAAGAAGGAGAGCTACATAAGAGAGAAAGTCCAGAAGAGTACAACCGCGATCCTTCCCCCTGAAAAAAGGGAATGAGATTCTGTGAGGAGGAGGATGAGTCATAACTTGAAGAGTTGGTGAATAGGAAAACCTTGCCACTCCAAAAATTAACAATAGAAGTGTCAGCTAAGGTAGATCAAATGTGGGACTCCTTAGATAGTAGATTTAAAACCCTTCTAAAAATCATAGAGGAGTCTAAGAAGCGAAGTAGTGACTATGATAAAAAGAAGAAGAGGGATTTGGACCATGCACGTAACAAAGGTAAGGATAAAATAGCTATCACTGGAGAGGTTGTGGATTCGGATACAGACAATGACGATGGATGTGAGATATGCCAATATGACCATTCTAAGGGATGTTGCCCGATAACCTCACATCTACAAGAGTCTGGGGTGTATGCACTCAACCCAAGACTTAACAAACGGCAAGCACCCCGTCAGTTACCTTATCCCCAAGGTAACCCAAGGCAGTTCCACCAACCGTTAACATATTATCCAAGTGGAACTCCACCACAACCTATTGAGCAACACTAGTAGTGGCAATACCCATAGTCATGGGGGATGCCACCGCCTAGGCAACAATACCCTTACCGGCAACCGAATCCATATGGCTACTACGTGCAACAGCCAATCTCTCCAAGTGAATTTTTTGGTCATGTGACCCGCAACGTCACTACCAAGCTTGGGAGTACTATAAGACTCCTTCTCCTAGGAGAGACACACCACACGCATACCATCCTTCGAACCCATCCACGACTCTTACATCGATAGCTCCACTACCACCCACTCCAACGATGCAAGGGGAACTCCCCACTCAACCACAACAATGCAATGCTACGAGAGCTGTAAACCTTCAACCCGCTGCTGGTTCTGACAACCGTATAAGGAGAAGACCTTTCTTTAGAACCAACAGTCCAAACAAGCTCTCACAACCACAAGC
>MNCI01004721.1:598076-612191 GCA_015680685.1 Gnetum montanum
AAAGGGGACTTCCCAATAATAATGGGAAGGGCATGGCTAAGTACCATAAATGCATGCTTAGGAATTTGTGATCTTTCCCTAGAAATATCTAAGGAAAACACTTATGGGAAGATCGAGAAGAAGAAGGTTCCATGCATCACATACAGTGATACAAAGGGTGATGACGTACAGGAATGTTCAGCATTTCCTGCATGCAACCGGTGTGCCCAAGAAGTTAACATACAAAAGTGCCTGTATGTAGCAACCACACAACAAGAGAGCACCCAGTGGTTGACAGCTAATCAAGAGAGCAACTCACCAATATGCATGGAACTAACTCAGGGACCAACTTGTGACCATGTCGAAAGCATAGATACACTAAAATGAGAGCATCTCCAACTTCCAACCCTTAACCTGAAAACATCAATTAAGAAAATTTGGACACTTCTAAAAAATTCAAACAAGTGCTCATTATTTCGGATCTCTTCCTTCCAATTCAGTCATGGGGGAGATGGTCCCCTAAGCTAATCATTTGCGGCCCTCAGTTTCTTTTTAAGTTTTTGTCTTACACATTTTTATTTTACACATTTTTGTTTTACAAATTTCTTTAACTTTTCTTGTTTTTTTTACAACATCGTTTATACTCTTTTCATTTCTTTGTGTGTTTGATTCTTCACCTAATAAGTGCCCCTGATGGTGGTATGAACTGTACTCCATTGGTTGCTAATGTTTGATTTTTACCTTTAAGTTATGATGTTGATACTAAGGTATGGTTCTTTTGATATAATAGGCAATGAGTCCACTTCATCCATACATCCATAAATTTCTATGGTCTCTCTTGGCTTGGAACTGTATAGTCCTCTTTCTCAATAATAAGAACTATCAACGAATTGGTGACTGGGCATTTCTCAAACTAAGGAAGGACTCAAGGACTGAAAAGGGTGTGACTTCGAGGGAACTTGATGCATTTGTGCTGGCCATTTTATTGGGTGCTTGGATGTTTTCTTCTTGAGTATCCCGTATGATTTCGACACTGTTCCATTATCGGGAAGCTGAGCTAATAAAAATAAGAAGTCTTTGCATGGTGTGGTTCTCACACAAAACAAAAAAAAAATAGTGGGAATTCAAAGCACATCCCTTAGATGAAATAATCATTTGGGCTACAAGCACTGGTTATGAAACTAAATAAAAATGTTCCCTCTAACTAAGGTCATTCTTGCTTCCTACTTTCTCCTTGTTCGTTTCGTCAGAATGGTGGTGACTCTTTGGTGGAGGCATTCATGTTACTTCAGGAGGATGGATTGCCTGAATGTATTAATGCAAAGTCACTGGATGTGGATTTTTTGAGGCCAAATTTGAAATGAGATCTACTCAGTCACATTAACCATTAACACACAAGGGGCTATACACCACCTTGTTTTTGAGACTCCATTCCACTCTCTTCTTTCCATCATTCTTTCTCCATTCATCACCTCATTATCGGTTATGTCAATAGTCCATATTTTGGTTGATGCATTGTTTTCTTTTTGGTAAACTCTTATGGTTAAGACTTTAAGTCTTGTCTCCAAATGACATTCCTAGAGCCTACGAACTCTTTGAATGTGGGATTGTCAGGGCATTAAGGGCATGAGCCTGCTTTGGGGAGGATCCACTGGCATTCCTATTTGGTGCATCCATTAATTTATTTCCATTAAACATTTTCATAATCACCATCTATTTTGTTCATTTCCATCTTTGACATCCATTTTATCGGCGTTGTCGTTGTTTCTTTTTTTCCCTCTGTCTTGTTCCTTTTCTCTTTCTCCATTCTCTCGCTACCGGAGGTTCGCTCTCGGTCATGGGGGTCCTGGTCCAATTTTTTTGATTTTCTCTTAACCCCTACACCTTGGGTAGCCACCAGTATTATATCTCCAGATGGAAATTGTACAACAATGTATTGGATCTAGAGGAAACACTTGGAATGGACTGGTGTTGAAGTAGTTATGCAAGGAACAAGATTGATGACGTGCTTATGGATAGACAACGAAAGGCGTAATCTTGGCATTGGCAGCAGCAGATTTCCTCTTTTCTCTCTCTCTTCTCTCTTTTCTCTTAGCTGCCAAATAAGGTTGGATGTCAAAAGTGTATAGTGTTCACTCTTGTTGTCATGAACACTAATTTTGTCATGTTTTGTAATGATGATCCATTCACATGTCACCCCATCTACCATTAGTATCATTCAAGTCAATAATCCCATACCTTCCCAATATTTTGTAAGGAACTTGAGGACGAGTTTTCATTCAGTCATGGGGATATGATGAGACATGATATCGCATGGGCCGCGATATCGCGTTGGCGATATCGCATTTGCCCCTGCAATATCGCGTACGTGATATCATAGCCCATCGCCAGTTCTATAAATAAGAGGCGACTTTCCCTTGTTTCTCCATCTAGATCTAGACCCTTAGCTAAAATATGGTAGTTTTACCATTCCAGAGATAGAATAATTTCCATGTGCTCGCAGTAGGAGTCTCAAAGTGAACGGATCTTTATTCGAGCAGATTGTACCTAAGTACACACATTTGTGTACGGAAATAAAGACAAACTTGCTGATAAACCTTGCAGCATATGGACTAAGCTAAATAGGATTTAATTAATGTTAAATGTTTAAATTCTTTCTTAGACAATTAATCACTCTCAAACTTCAACTCTCCTAATTAAGTGCATTCAGTACGACTGCTTCGAGCACGTGTGCTACGCTTGGTAACCAAGTAACGAATAGCATTTGGTAATCCTAGTAGCGTTGAACTGGTTCAGGGTGTGTATAGTAAGTGGGGATGGATACTAATGCTAGGACAACTAGAACTTAGTTAATTAAAGTTAGTCATTTAGTCTCTTCACCCTTCACCTCTTAGCATAGGCGTTAAAAAGATAAAAGACGTAAAAATCATATACCTTAGACTTACTTAACCATACAACCGTGACAATATAAGTAAGTTTGGGAAGACAACGATTGATTAACCTTAAGTGTTCCATTAGGGCATGTAAGCACTTAGTCCTTGGAGTTCGAACGCATCATGCATGCATGCTCGTATTCATATGATTGAGTGTAGGGGTACCTCGCCACACATCACCAATGGATTGAATCTAGTTCCAACAATTTATACCAACTTTCAACTTCATCTATTAGTGTCCTAGGAAAGAGCTTATGCTTTTGCTACTCACTCTCAATGTTCTGAAAGGTGCAACCATCATGGAAGGCTTTTAAGTGATATTGTAGATTAGAGTTATAGCCTCCCACATAGGGATTTTATTTATATCAAGCCTTTTGATGTGACTTTCCCTTTGGTGCTCATGGAATAATTTAACTGCCTTCATTATCCACGTCATGCTCCTAATAGCCAACAAGGGTCCATCATCATCAAACATGTTATGGTGATAATTTCTATTTCTAGTTACCCAGTTATGATGATTTTGTTTATGCTCACAATGATGATCTCATCTATTTCTACTTTTATCTTCATCTTGATCCTTATTTCTATACTTACATTCATCTTCGTTAGAACTAGACATGGAAGAGAAAGAGGAAGATGATAAACTAGGAGAATCACCATGGCTACTATATCTCCCCCTAAGGTCCCTTGATTTATCTCTTCTAGACTTGGAGGAGGTCTTAGGCCTTAAGGCCCTCCTTGTTCTAGGACTTACTCCATCTCCTCTAGGATTATTTGCATTAGTTGAACATAGTCTTTGAGTGTAGTAAGGGTCTAAATGAGCATAGGAAATCCCTACTTATGGTTGTTTACTCCAATTTTCATTAGTATAGATCCTATCATTTCTCCTACTAGTGTTTTCATTATACGATGCATTATTGACCCTATGTGAAGAAGTCATGATTTTTTTTGATAATGTGTGTGACTTAAAAATATTAATGTTTTCTAAAAGATAGATCACTAATATGGTTACAGTGACTGTTTATGATATAACTAATCTAGATAACTAGCACCATCCTTGGTAACAGCACGAATGATGAGCGACAGATACCCCCTATGCCCAACTATAAGAATCACAACATTCATGCACAATCTGGTCAAATTTCATGGATGGAACTAGTTGTGGCATCTAGATCATTAAGTGTTGATCATAGGATGTTGTCTTCCCACTTGGACTAGTGGTAGCTTTGTCATGTATGATTTAGTACAAAGTGAGGCATATGATAATTGATGTTCTTGTGGCCTTATGCTAATCTTGATAATAATGGAAAAATTAATTATTTAATCTAACTAACAACATGAAGGTAAATCTAAACTAGCTTAGAGTGATAAGCATCTAGTCCTAGCTTACAGTATACACCTTGGGCTCATGTAACTATTACGAGGCTACCAAGCATTATGCTACTAGGCAAACCAAGCAATAACACTACTGGGATTACCAAACGATTACACTTAAACATTCAAAACCAATTGTACTCATTCTGCTTTACTAATGAATAAGTAAAGTAAAATACTTGGAAATCTAAATAATTAAACTAATAAACTAGTAAAAACTATGCTAAGTAAAATAGTAAAACTAAGTGCTACAATGATGAAAAACAATATCGATCTTTATTTCCAGACATGAATTGTGTCCAAATACACTTCACTTGAATAAAGATTCCATACAACTAATCAACACCATACTATGGGAATTCACTCTATTACTAAAACTACAAAATGAAATTGCAAGAATTCTACTACTAGTGGAATGAAACTTCTTCATATCCATGCACCCAAGTGTTGCATTTATAGGTGAGCATGCATCCCATGATATTGGATATCCAATGATGTACCATGTGTTATGATATCATATATGTAATATTGGAGCTACTATATTAGATATGTGATATTGTAGTGGACAAAAAATTGACTTTTTTTGTAAAATCCATGTGACATAGTAGCCAACTGAGATGCACTAATAGGGATGTTACAACACAGGTGCAATGTAGCATCTACAACATAGCATCTACAATATCTTAGCCAACTGATGATTCATCACTCTTGTTCATTGGTTTTCCAAGCATTTTTACCTTACAAGATACACTTACTAGACCCCCTTGGACAAGAGCAAGTGGTCACATTATTTTGCTCTATATGTGATTGATAGTAACCTTGTTCATGTCCACATACTTTACAACAAAAATATCGGGTATCTCTAATTTGGATAGGATTATCAAACCTTGTCCTTGTTTCCTTTTAGATAATACCAAATCTATACAAGAGTTCTCCAGATATTTTTCATTGTGTTGATTTAGAGGCACTTCTTAATCTTTGCTAATCCTTTTATCTTGCTTATCTTTAAACTTCTCCTCATACAAATGGGTTAGCAATTGAACCTTAGCCTTTATGTCTAAGAGTTTCCTTTTTAGAGTGCAACATAAAGTATACATTTCAAAGATTTCATTCTCTTTTCTATGCATATTTTTTCTTGATTTTTTATGTAAATAATGTAGAGTAATAATTTCTTTACATAATTCACTATACTTTTCATCATATTTACCTTTAGAATCTTCAAGGGCTTGTGTAGAATTTTCATGTGTAAGGGCCATGCATATAAGATGTGAACCCAAAGTAGCATCATCTACTTCCTCCTTACTTTGTTCATCATCTCAGCTAGTGTAGAAATTTTTCCTTTTCATATCAGTTTTGAATTAATCTTTCTTTGGAAACTTGCCAACACTTGGAAATTTGGAGGCCTCATGACCTCTTCCACCACAAACCCAACATTATATAGAGGATGCATCAAGATTTGAACTTTTAAAATTCTTACCTCTTTCTTTACCTTTGGTTCTAGGTTGATTGAAGCTTTTGCCTTTTCTTATAAGCAATTTTTGTATTCTCCTTGACAATAGAGCCAATTCATCTTTGTTGTTTTCTTTATGTTTAATTAGCTCCTTCTCCTTTGATGAACTTTTCAAGGCAATAGGTTTTTCTTTGATCACACCTTCTCTAAGGAGGTTCATCTCATAGGCAATAAGTGCACTTTGTAGTTCTTCAAATTTCAAGACTAAAAAATCCTTAATTTCCTCCATGGCCATTATCTTGGGTTTGAATTTGGGTTGCAAGGTTCTTATCATCTTGATGATAACATCACTTTTGGGTAGAAACTGACCCATACCTCTAATTGCTACAATAATATCATTGGCTCTTGAAAAGTAGCCTTTAATCTTCTCTCCTTCTCTTATTTTTAATTTATTATATTTACTTTGAAAAACTAGAAGCTTTAATTATTTTACAACTAATGTACCTTCATAGGTTGCTTCTTGCATTTCAAAAATTTCTTTAGCAATCTTATAGCTAGCTTCTCTATTAAATTTAGATTTTCTCAAAGCACAATAAAGACAATTCTTTGCTTTATAATCAAATATGAACTTATCTCTTTCATCTTGCATGCATTTACTTCTTGCCTTAGTAGTTGATGTGATGCTATCAATGGATGGTATGTAACCTTCAAGAATAGATTCCCAGACTTTGAACTTCATGGATTTCAAGAATCCTTACATTTTAAATTTCCAATACATGAAGTCAATCCCATCAAACATAGATGGCCATGTGTAGGATGTTCCTTCCATTGTTCACTCTTGAGATTTTATGCTCCAAACTTAAAAGTACCAAGCTTTGATATCAATTATGGAGTGAGAACTTAGAAGGAGGGATGAATAAGTTTTTTGAAATTAAATAGTCAAGATGACTAAAATCGCACACAATTTTTACTTGGTTCCCTAACTTGGGTTCCATACTCGAAGGATAGAATCCTTTCACACCTCTAGACTTTGTTCTTTCAAAATGTGGTTTTAGAGGGCACCATAACCTTTACAAAGTTCAAGCTCCACTTAGAGGGTTTTTTCACTGGACAAATACTCCATCCCATAAGGTCCCAACAAGCTCAATGAAGATGGCTTCCCACAAGAAGCACATCAATCCTGCAAGGCTTATAAGAAGAGAAAAAGAATCAAGAAGAGAGTGTAACTTAATTTACAAATTCTTTGTAATAAAGCTCTCAACACATGCAATAATTCACAACAATTTACAAATGATGAACACAATGAGAGACAAAGTGAGTTCACTTGATATACAATAATTGGATCAATCAATGAATAGTACTTGTTCATTTCTCAAGAATTCCACTTTATTTTATAGCTTTATACTTTCCAAAATCTCCTCAGAATTCATGCGATGGCTAGGAAATAGCTAATTAGGACATCCCATTTGAGGTTGGGATGTCTATTTGAAAATAGCTTTTATTTTGATGGGACATCCCATAGAAAATTGGGATGTCTATTGTTAATCTAGGATGTCTAGCTTGTAAGTAAACTTTGAACTCTAGACAATTTCTCTAACATTTTGACATATCAACAGACCTTGAGGTGCCTTCATTTGGCTTGTAGACTCTGTTTGCATCCCAACTCTTGTTTTGTCATCTCAACTTGCTTGCTCTATCATCTTGTCACCTTGTTCTTTTCTTAGCCTTACAAGATTATAACCACATTTCCACATTCTCCATTTTCTAAGGTTTTGACATACCAAAAAGTTAACAAGTAGGCTTTAATTATCCATTATTTCTATTTTACTCTAGTAGAGGATAAAAAATGTAGTATGTCCTGAAGGATCATGTTGGGTCTTATCAAAATGCCTATGAATGCTTGAATTACATCTTAGAAATTCTTAGCCTTCATAAATTGGACTAAGTAATGATCCTATATTTTTTCATGGTTACTATATTGCGCACATGAGTCCTCATTCATAATCTTGGTGTTTCCTTCTATTGTTTCTTCTATATCTTTGTTTTGTTCTTTTTGGTTGTTAATAAGGAAGCCTCTAGTGAAAAGTAAAAACTTGCGAGGCTACTTTTTAACAAGGTCAAGGCTTGATCCTTTTAAAACCCCAAACAAGAGACTTTAAGGATGAAAGCCTATAATGACATCCCTAAGACCATTAGGTCCTTCCTTTTAACTATTGTTTTTGAAGCTTCTTTATTATTGAAGGGATATGCTGTATTTTTTTAGTAATGTACTTTGTTTTTATTCTTAATATAGTTTTTATTTTTGGGGTCTTAATATAATCTCATTTTGGCTTGTGGAAGGCTTTTGGCATGTGGACTTAGATGAATTGAAAGTATATTGTAGGTGTTTTGAATAGAAAATAAAGCTAATAAAAAAATTTAAAAGGCCTTGACAACTCAATAAGAATATTTATTTTATTTTTCTTTTCATGTATCTATCCTACTTTGCTATGGATTTTGTATTCTTCCTCTTTGCTACGTGATTCTTTGTTACTTTTTATTATTTCAATTATCAAGTTCAGAATTGACTACATTTTTGTCATTTGAATTTACTTTATATAAGAATTTGTATTATAATCCTTTTCTATCTTTTTGGTGAATTTCTAAAATATATGAAAATGAGATGTTAGCCTAGTGGTAAGACTCTTGATTTAATAGCTCCAAGTCATGGGTTCAATTTTGGTGGGTAATGCTAAATTATAAAGTTCTAATTAGACCATATTACAATTATTTTGGGGTTCCAACACCCCTGAATTTTTGCAATAAGTGGAAACTTTGTTCATCTTGCTTATCTAGTATTTATAATTATATTGGAATAGTCCTTAATATGGGATAAGATTTGTAAAAATCTTGTGAAAATTCGTATGATTTTGAAGGACTTTTTGCTTATGTTGGAAATCTTTTGGAATTGGATAAGATAATAAAAATATATATGATAACTAGGTTTGCTTAGCTGGTAATGCGGTGTTCTTTAGTGTGCCCCACCTCTTGGGAACAAGGATTTGGATAAATTTCGAACCTTGGATTTTGGTTCATAAGTTGATGTGTGGTTAGGAAATTAGCCAAGACCATGGTATTGAGAAGTTGAATCTAATGGCGTGTAGTGAAACATAATTGATGAAGTGCTAGATGGTTGATGCGTTTATTAGGCCACGTATACGGGGTCCCGTATACGTGGCCCCATCGATGTGGCCCTGTCAATGCATCCTTCCATGCGTCAACGTGGCCCCGTTTATGCGGTGCCTATTTCAACCTATAAATAAGTGGGCTCCTGCCCCACTTAGGTATATTTTTGTCAGTTGTAGCAAAGCTCTTGCAGTTTGTTTTCGTGAGAGTTAGAATATTTTCCAAGTGCCCACAGTAGGTGTAAGAAAGGTGTCTGGCTCTTTATTTAAGCGTTGATGTACCTGAGCCCATTGGCATGAACGACAATAAAGATGAGCTTTTCAATCATTCCTTGTAGTAATTGGACTTAGTCATTTCATGCATTTAATAGTTTAATATTTTTATGCTTTAATAGTTCCTTAAAGTTCTCTTGTTATTATTTTAATCGTTATCGCTCATTCATATTTCGTAGGAACCATAAGTACAACCATCTTGAACATAAACCCAACGCTTGGCAACCCAGTGATGCTTAACATCTAGTAACCCAGTAGTGTTAAGAAATGCTTAGGATGTGCACGGAAGATGGGATCGGATACTTATGCTAGGAAGAGTTAAGACTTAGATTAGGATAATTATAGATTACATAATATTTCATTCCTTACTTTACATTACGAGAATTAGATGCTAGAAGATAAAGTAAAAAGCCATAAAAATTAGTTGCCTCAATCTCACTTAACCATTGCCACTAGAACATCACAAGTGAGGTTGGGAAGACAACGACCATTCTAACAAAGGGTTTTGCTGGTTAAGGTCTGGTGTATGCAAAGTGCTTACAGTCTATGGAATTCGACCGAGTCATGTGTGAACACCCGTGATTCGCATGGTTGGGCGTAGGGGTACCTAGTCGCTCATCATTGATGCTGTCACTGGGGATTGTTAGTCTTACATGCGCCATTTAAACTTAGCAAACTTATTATTCACATCGTTGGAACAGACCTAGGATAGTAAAATTTATGCACGCTAGGCAGACTAAGTAAAAAAAGAAAGTAAGGTGCACCAATTAGTGGATTATCTAATATTCAACATGTCTTCTTCTCACATGTGAGATGAATCCAACCCACCAGTGCCACAAGAATGTCAGGTGGTTTACACACATCCAGATGAATATGTCCCCGACTTCACCTTCATCCTAAATCAAGATGAACACTCATGATGGCAGGACATGGAAGGTAACATCATACTACCGCTTGACCGATCGGCTCCTGGAATGCTATTCCACAATCTTGCCAGACTAGGCATTCAGGACTGTGGTGTGGAGTACATTATGGAGGACCATGACTACTGGGACTTTCGTGCCACTAAGGCCCAACGGGTACAAGATCAGCAGTAGGCAAAATGGTATGAACACATGAAGGGGAAACAATTTAATAACCCCTTATTCTTGCAAGGGCTGTAGGATGATGGGGAGCTCATCTTTCATGATTCCCATTGAGCCAAACTTCCTCTGGGCCATCAGGTCATCCAGTCCATAATCTAGAATAAGCAAGTAAGTGACTGGGACCCCCAGGACGATGGAGGATCACGTAGGAGAGGTCACGACATAAGCAAAGATGGGCAAGAAGATCGTGGCTGCCACCAGAGTAGAGGGGGAGATTGACACCAAGGTGGTGGTGATCCCTCTCCCTCTTCTCCATCCTCTCACTCCCCACTACCTTCATCCAGTTCAGACTTTGATCATAACCATGGTAGAAAGGAGCAAGGTGATGGTGGTTGTAAGGACCGAAAGGAAAGGCGTGAAAAAGCGCTTGACCAATCGTGTGAGCCTTACCGTCATGAAAGGAGGGGCAGCCAGAATCATCATAGACATTGTGGTCCTCAGCAGGACTATGACTTGGATGAGCCATTGTTGGCTACTCAAAGCATGCTCCATACTGCCGAGGTATTTCAAATACCGAGCAAGCACTTAAAGAATTGTCGGATCAAACACATTGACATGAACAACATCCCCATATTTGAAGGGGGATACAATTGTGATCCGCAAACTTACTTGCAAGTGTTCCATGATGCTTACACCCTATAGAATATTGATAATGATTGGCAGAAGCTTAAGTTGTTCCCTCACACACTCATCAAGAAAGCAGAAAGTTGGCACCAGTCTTTGGAACCGAAATCAATCAGAAGGTGGAGTACAATGCTTGAGATCTTCAATGACAAGTATTAAACCTACTCCAAAGTGGCAAATCTAAAATGTTAGATCCAAGGGTGGAAGTAAGGTAATCATGAACCCTTGGATGCAGCCATGATTAGGTATTATTCATTGTTACATCGGTGCCCTGGTTATGGCTACTCTTAGCGGGCACAACTTCACCATATCATTGATGGGCTTCGCTTTGAAACTAGGAAGATCCTCGGCTTGTATGCATAGGGACGATTATCAGAACTAAGGGCCCATCAACTGCAGTGCCTAATTGAGCAAGTGGCCAAAGAAGAGGAGGAGCTGAGGAAGAAGGAGAGTGCTGAAGAGTTCAATCGGGATCCCTCTATTAGAAAGAGGGAAGTCCAATTTTGCGAAGATGAGGAGGAATCACCACTAGAAGTAGCGGTGAACCAAAAAACCTTACCCTTACAGAATTTTGCATTTGAAATATCTGCAAAGGTTGATAAGATGTGGGACTCTTTGGATGAAAAATTCCAAAGTGTGCTGAAAATTGCAAAAGATTCCAAAGAGCAAGGTAATGATCGTGATTGGTGTAGGAAGAAGGAAGCTAAATGTGCCCATCATAAGGGTAAGGGCAAAGTTGCTGTAGCAGAACAAGTTGCAGACTCTGATATGGAGGAAGACGATGAATGTGGCATATGCCAATATGAACATCCTAAGGGGTATTGTTCTGTGGTGTCACATCNCTGTTGGTAAGTGTATTGCTGCCTTGGAGGTGGCATTCCCCATGCTTGGAATAACTGCCACTGCTGGAAGTATTCATAAGGTTGCAATGGCACTCCACTTGGATAATACCCTTGCTGCTGGTGCAACTGCCTTAGGTTGCCTTGTGGGGAGGGCAACCTTCGAGGTGTTTGCCTCCTTGCCAAGCGAGGATTCAACGTGTACACCCTAGACTCTTGAAGATGTGACACCACAGAACAATACCCCTTAGGATGTTCATATTGGCATATGCCACATTCATCGTCTTCCTCCATATCAGAGTCTGCAACTTGTTCTGCTACAGCAACTTTGCCCTTACCCTTATGATGGGCACATTTAGCTTCCTTCTTCCTACACCAATCACGATCATTACCTTGCTCTNAGCCACAGCAACGAAACGCTACAAGGGCTTTCAACCTACAACCAGCACCTCAGCCGAGTGGACTGAAACCCAAACTATGAAAATGTCCCTTTTCTGGATCAATAATCTAAACATACCCTCACATACAGCTGTGGCTAGTGCCTCTGAACCTCAAACCACCTCCACTGTTCCACTGCTTGAGCAACCTTCAAACCAAACATCCTCCAACGTACAAACGGTCATGCTCACACATGCCGTGACCAACTGGATAAAGGCAGGGCATCTTCCCTAGAAATTGATTGATCTAAGAAGCCCCCTCATCTATCTTTAGGTGGTAGGGAATGAGCCATGTAAAGCTCTTCTGGATTCGGGGTTAGGAGTCAATTTGATCTCACATGACATGTACAAGAATTGGAACCTGCCCCCGTTAAAAAAGAGCAATATCTGGCTCGAGCTAGTAGACCAATCCATTACTGTTCCCTTGGGATTGGTAGAAGACATTATGACCATCGTTTGCGGGTGGTCCTATCCTACTGATTTCCTTATCATTCGTGTAGAGAATTGCAAGGGAAACTTTCCAATCATAATGGGAAGAGCTTGGCTGAGCACAGTGGATGCAAGACTAGGACTTTGAGATCTTTCCCTAGAAATTTCAAAGGAAAATCCTTTTGGAAAGATTAAGAAGAAGTGCATTCCATGCATCACATACAATGACTCTAGGTGCAATTGTGTGCAGCAGTTATGGTCCACCATGCAGACATCTATTCAAGCATGCAATCGGTGTACCGAAGAATCACCAATTCAACAGTGCTTGTACGTAGCAGCCACTACTCAAGAAGGCACCCAGTGGTTGACTACTGATCCTGCTAGCAGCACTTTGTGCATGGAACCATCTGAGGGGCTTGCACAAGCCTACATAGAAAGCATGGACAACTTGGAAGAGGTTCATCAACAAGTATCCACTGTTGATGACTATGATGATTGGGGAAAGCTGCAAATCCCTAAAATCTTCAAACAAGAGCCCTTGGAGCTCAAATACTTATTGGCCCACTTAGAATATGCATTTTTACAACATGGGAAACTGGTAATTATCAATGCCACCCTTGCTCCTGAATAAAAGAAAAAGTTGCTGAAGGTGGTGAACAAATGGAATGCTGCATTTGCATGGTCATATCTTGAGTTAACAGGAGTTGATCCTAGGGTCTGCCAACATCGAATCTATATTGACCCCTCCATGAAGCCACAATGACAACCACAAAGGCAGTTGAACCCCAAATTGAAGCAAGTTGTCAAATTTGAAATCGAGCAGTTGCTAAAGGCAAGGTTCATCTATTCCATTGCCTATAGCAAATGAGTCAGCCCACTCATTATTGTGCCGAAGAAGGGTGGCAAATGGAGGGTCTGTATAGATTTTCTATTGCTCAACATGGCTACCTTCAAAGATCACTGTGCGTCTGCGTGGTCACGGCTGAGTCCAGAGAAGCTGCCTCTCCGTTAAAAGGAAACAATGGATTTACATCCGTGTGGGGTGTCAGAGTATGGAACGAGTGTTCCGACAGGGCCGCGAATTCATCCTCTGCCTCTTCCTCACGCTGGGGTTCCACCACAGGTTGTGAAGTCTGGCCTCTGGCCATGACCAACTGTGCCATAATTTCATGTTGGTGCTCGGTCAAGGGGATTATGTCGTAGGCCGTTGGCTTAAAATCATAACCCCCTTGATGGAGCGCTTCAAAGTTTCGCTTTGCCTCCCGCTCGGCTCTACTGAGAGCCAGCTTCGCCTGGATCTTAATGCATATGAAATTGTATTCTTCAGGGGTTATGACCGTAAAGATGGGCTCTTTCCCCTGAAGCCTCAATGATCGGCGCAATGGTCCCTGAGGTCCCGTTGCACCAAGAGCTGGTCCTGTGGCTGCTGTAGGATTGGTAGGTGCGACACCCAGATCGGTGGCGACCA
>MNCI01004721.1:621454-633430 GCA_015680685.1 Gnetum montanum
CAACCATGATGGATATGAAGATGATATAATTAAAAATGATTTATTTAAAAAGCCAATTTATCTATCCATTTCATGCAGATATTTTATAGGATATTAATGAGGCTTGCTGTCTTATACGGTGCTAAATGTTGAGAGTACAAAAGAGGCACAAATAACAAATCAATGTAGTAGAAATACAAATGGTTAAATTGATATTAAATGTTACAAGGAAAGGTAAAATACATAATACACACATTAGAGTAAGGGTTGAAGTGGCTTTTATCTCAAATAAACTACACGAATGACATCTTATATGGTTTGGACATGTGCAAAGAAGATCAGATAATGAACCAATTTAAAAAGATTACTACATCTTTATTCTGGGAAAGCCACCAAAAGGAAGACTGAAAGAGATATAGGAAAAAACTATTGATGATGATTTCAAAAAATTGCAATTAAATAAAGATCTAACTTTTCATAAAAGTGAATTGCAAAAGAGAACTTATGTTGCCAACCTCATTTGTTTGAGATAGGGCTAGAATGATAATGATGACTTCATGCAAGTGACAATGACCTAGAAATTCCTTTATATATGTTAGTGAAAAGTAAATGTAACCTTGATTCAATGAAGTTGGCATCACATTGTCATGTAGCATCAATGACAAAAGTTATAAGAGACATTCATGAGAAGTAATTTTATATGTATGATTTTCATTGCCATGGTATTTGTTTGTTTGCAATAAAAATCATGCTAAATGCCAATGCACAAAGTCTAGTACAAAATTTATGCCAAATGTATCCTCGTAGCTTGGCTAAGTCTTGAGTAATTAAAATGGGAATCAGAAGATGGGGCCCACACTGCAAATACACTATTAGAACTAATAGCAATAACCAATTAACTAATCCATTAATCAAAACATAACCGTTAACCTAACCACTAACATTACCATTAATGTGTTAATATACTATTAACCATGATTTGCCTACTTGTGGATTTAACCATGAGGTTTCTAACATCAAATGAACTATAAGGTTGATACCAATCTAACAAGCTATCAAAGACTATTTGCTAGAATACCTCACTTATCTAAGCCAACCCTCATGCAAAATAAGAACAATTATTGAATTAGAAATTCTCATACATGTTCAAACCAACCAAACCAACTATTGGATTACGTTGCTTACTCCATGGTTGGTATCAATGTTATAACTTTTCTTGATCTTACCTCTTCACCACCATCCTAAAAACCAAATATGATATTGAGTGCAACATGATGATGAGTCATGAATCAGAATAACCATCCACTGTATTAGTTACCTAGATCATTGTAAATCATGTGTAATGCATCTTATTTATTCTATGAGCTTCACAACATGTCCAATTCCAATGCATCCATACACATTTGAAATGTCCACTTTTTATGGCCACCATTCTTATCAATGCTGCTATAACCATGTGACACAAAAAATAGGTAAGAATCCCATTACAACAAAAAGATCAAGTGAAAACACAAAGCAAAACTTATTGAAACAACAAATTACAGTAAAAATTTAGCAAGTTAGGGTTAGATGGATAGTTCATGCAACATTATTAAATTGCTATGCAAAACCATGACAAAAGGGAAGTAGGGACAAGAACGTTACCAAAATGGATAAAATTAAGATCCCCTTGCCTATTTTAACCTACTTTGAAAAGCTTTATTGATGTATATCAGAGAAGGGAAAAGCCATGATGAAGATTATAATTTCTTGGATCCTCGAATGAATCTTCCATCCACTTCGAGTGGATTAGACGATTTTGAAGAATCAATTTATTTATATGATACAAAGGATAAAGTCCAATCACACAATAAGAAGATGTTGCAAACAATGCAGAGACCCGTTGCTGTGTGTGTAGCAAACAGAGATCCCTATGGATTCAGAATCTCAGATGATGACAATGATGATATTGAGCTATCTCTGCTTACATGTAAAGGTGCAAGGGTTACGCTCACAGTTAACCTTTGGCCTAAAGCAGGATTGGTGCATGGTGCACTTAGCATGATTCATAGTATTATGTATCATCTAGGTAAACAACCATCTACATTACCATTGTACGTTGTTGTTGATTTTGACTCATACATTGGATGTTCCTTTGATAGTGATGACCTTCATCATGTGCCAATTATACCTGAGGTTCGAGGAGCATCACGTTAGTGACTATTACGATTAGCATGGGCCATGACTATTCATAAATCTCAAGAAATTACAATAGATAAGGCTACTATTAACATTGGTTCAAGAGAAGTTACGAGTCTAACATTTGTTGCATTATCCAAAGTCAAGACCATTGATTCTTTGAAGATTCATCTTCCTTTCTCTATGCAAAGATATATAAAGATTTTAGATGCTAAACATCTCCATAATAAAATTGCACAGGAACTTCATTTTACTCAATTGGAGGATTAAGCATATTGAGTTCACACTTATCACTATATTTTGCCTTTTGCTCAATCCTATTCTACAACTCTATAATGTTTGTTGCAATAATTGTGCAATGTATTCCTTTATCAATATATGCAAAATATATAAACTTTTATTTCTACTAATTTATGTTTACCAGTATATATTATTTGGAATGCAAATAGTGTTCTTATTTAAATAGTTCTATCAATATTTTAACAACTTGAACATTTATNAACTAAAAATAGAATCACTCATCCCTCTTTTGTTTCTCTACTACTTACCCAATTTAATTTTACCCTCTTGGTCAAGTTTGTTTTGTCTTTGTTTGTTCATGGCATTTTGAGTGTAAAACTTGACTAAGAGGGTAAAACTAAATTGGGTAAGTAGTAGAGAAACAAAAGAGGGATGAGTGATTCTATTTTTAGTTATAGTCGGGCTTGGTTAACATCATCTTGTTACATTCTCTAGTAGTTGGATTTGATTAACATCATCATCAAAATATATATATATATATATATATAAGCTAGTATTTAAATCACTTGTAACTTTTGTTTTTTTCACAGGTAAATATTTTAAGGGCTTAGAGTCCTAACCGTCAATTTTTTGGCTTTATGTGGAGATATCTTTTACAGTAGGGAACAAAGGGAACCAAAGAGAACAAATGAGGCGAAACCACAGATTTATGCTGCTGTTGCTGTGGTTTTGTCAGCCGTGGCACCGTGTATTTTCTCGTTCTTTGCCGTTATTTTTTGTTGGATTTGTTTCTTTCCTCGTCTTTCTGGTTGCTACATTTCTTTGATTGAAGTAAACGAGGTGTTAGGGTTTTGTCGTCAGATTTATGATGATATTTTTCTGCCTCTTGTTGAAATTGGGAGGATTTTGGGATGTTTAGTTGTTTTATTGAACGTTTGGTTGTTAGCAATTTGATAATTTGGTGTTCTATGCATCTTCTTTAATTACTTCGTTTCTTTGGGATTATTTTCTTGCTTGTCGTAATAAGCTCGGTCTTAGGGTTTTGTTCTCGGATGAGCGTTATTTTCTGATGTGTTTTGATGTTATTTATAATTGATTACGGCGATCATTTTTTATATTTTAAAAATTTGTCTTTGCTATCGTGTTTGTCAGATGTAAATTGTAACTGGAGGTTACTAGTTCTCTGGGATGATGTTTTAATGATTATTTTAGGGATGATGTGTATGCTCTTTGTTTCTCTGTTTCCAGTGTTGGTTTGGCAACGGCGAGTTGTCTTGAAAAATGAAATATCATGCCAGGGTTTATTTTTCGATGTATGCTGGGTTTTCACGATTTTGTATAATGAATTATTTATACTCCGAATTAGATTCGGGGCACGAATTATTTTCTTCATGGAACAGTAGGACTTAAGCAGAGTCTTATTTTTCTTGCAGAGTAAGTTGATTCCGCTTATGATTTTTTTCCTTATGAGAATCAATCTGCTTCATTCATCTTTTACTTTTGTAGCTTCATTTGCTACTGCTGTGCAGTGTCTTGCAATTCTTTGTTTTATCGTTTGAAGGCTGAAACAGTCATTGATTAACTTAATAGTACGAAGATCAGGTTTTGTTTGCCACGAAATTTTTTGCTTTACCTTATAGGAAATGCCGTATTCGTTATAAACAAATCCTTTTTTATTAAACTGCTTATATCTTAAACCATATTTTACATTATAAACTGCAATTGAACAATTCCCGCAGGGTGTTATTTCTTACATCTGTACTCCAGCAAATTTGTATTCGATATTAAGCTTCCTATATTGTAACAAACGTTCCACAACGGTTTATTAAGATATTATTCGATTGAGAGTTCTGAGAGCCCATTTAATGTTCTTTATTAATGGGTATTAATACCTTATGTCATTGATGAAGATTTTAAGACTCATGAAGCGTATGCAAACCTTTTTGTGAAAGCGTCTGTTAAATTTTTTTTATCTCATGGTCTTTCAAGGATGTAGCCAAGAAATCTACAACACTTTTTGATTTGACTGCGCATGTTTTGTTGTTTAGGTGCTATATTTGGTTGTCCTTGTCTCTCCGAGTATTACTATGAGTATCATATGTCCTGCGTGGATAAGTGGCTTAAAGAAATGCAGAGGTTTTGAAATTTTATAAAATTATCGTGTAGGAGGTTAATTTACTTGGATGCTCTGATCAAGCCTAGATCATTTTGCAGGATTTACCCGATATGCCGTGGCAACGAATGTAAAAATCAAGTCGTTGTGACATTTAAGCAAGAAAATAAAGATAACTTAGACATGATGCATATACTTTTGCCTGCTGCCACAGATATTCAAATGATCTGATGTCTATGATTGTCCAAACGTTTAGGGTACTATTGGGACTACGAAAGGTGTAATCTGGTTTTCCAACTTGAGCATATCTTGAATCACCACGTCACCTCTTTTATAGAATTGGTCTTCTGGCTATTTATCTGTGTCCAAGTTCTTCACCAGAGATTCATCAAATGATTAGAGAAGAGAAATGACCTTCAGCTAAATGATTAGAGAAACAATCTCCGGCTAAAAACAGGTGGGCAACAAGATGCAGATGAGTGAATAAAAAAATCTGGTGATTTAGAATATATGCTCAAGTTGAAGAACTAGATTGTACAATTAGTAATTTAAGTAATAGCCCAGACATTTGGATAATGATAGACATGTGGTAAAAACGTTATGCATCATGTCTTCTCTGGAATGCACAGAAGTACCTCTGGAAGTATCTCTGGTTGCTTGAGCATGGTACAGAAAATTGATCAATGTGTGTCTCTGGTGGAGCATACTATAGATAAAATTCTGGTTGTGCCTTTTTCATGGTAAGCTAGAACTAGAACTGAGCAACGATACGAGACGTTAGTCTTGTTTTCCTGCTCCGGTGCTTAAAGCTTACCTACCTAGCTTATCTAAGCCTGAAAGTAACAAAGCAGAAACTGTTAACTAGCAAGGTTTTTCTTGCTAACATGTTGCATAGTTGTTATTCTTCTGCTTTGTCATCGTTTTGTTTTGTTATGTGAATGGTGTTAACGAACACTGCGAGTGCTAACTAACTTTGCATGTGCATTTTCTTTTTAATATAATCATCTGCCTGTGGCCCCTGCAATATTAGCAGTGCCATGTTTATTGCAAAGAATGTTCTTTTGTAGCAAAAATGTTGCGACCCACATTTCCATCGATTTTTGCTTCCACCTGTCACATCGTTTTTATACATTTGATGTGTCGGCAAAAGGACAACGGCCTTGTGATGTGAGACTACAGGCAAACATGAGAATGGTTGTAGAGCATAAACCTTGTATTGATGTTGAAAGCAGGATGCAACATTGTTTACCGTCTTGATAAATAAGAGAGCATAAGAATTTTAATAATGTAGAAAAATTAAAAATGGAAAATTGTTTACCGTCTTGATAAACAAGAGAGCATAAGAATTTTAATAATGTAGAAAAATTAAAAATGGAAAATATGTTTGATGATTAATATTAGGTGATAATAATTAAGGGTCTACATTTGTGTGGAAAAGAAGCCAAAAAGGTGGAAGAATAAGCTTTTAAATTTTAAACAAAGAAAGAAGCTTAGTAAGAGTGTAAAGAATGAAAAAATAACCTTTGAAATCTACTCTTTTGATATATCTTCTATTAAAAGTATCCTATAATTTATTAAAAGGGTACCCTTTACAATGCCAGGGTACCCTTTACAATGCCAAAGGTTAAAAAAAAGAGGCTAAACAATATTTTGTTGATTTGGACATGTGTCAATTTGGTAAAGTTTTAGGAAATGAGGCTACTAGTGGTATTTGAAGGTTGACAAAGAGTTGTAGGCTTGGTAATGAGTATTTATTAGTTTAATACTAAATGCATTGGTCTACTAGTTTAATATACTAGATGTGTTTGCCTTCTAACATTTTGAGAAATTTGTTTATAAATACTTTAATGTGTTTAACATCTGGAGAAATTTTTGTATGAATACTTAACGATGAAGAAGGGTACATCATTTTCATTGGCATCATGTTTTAACAATAAATTAATAATTAGATTTGATCTTAGAAGAAGCAAGTTGTAAAGTTTCAAAAGTTATTATTAATTATATTCTACCATAGTGAATTAGAGTCTTGAAAAGGTTGATTACCAAAACATGATCTCTTTATTTGGCTCACTTATTTTCTTCATGATTTAAAAATTTTGAAGCCTATTACTATGCTTGGTAAAAAGAAAAATAAATGGGAAAAATTGATAAATGTAATAGATTAATTTTACCTTGACTAGTGAACAAATATGTTTTGGGAATGAATTTCCTTTTGATGATTTTTTAAATAAAACATTAGAATAAAGGTAAGTTTAGAGTTGCCATTTCCATGAGCAAAGGCAAGAATTTAACCCATAACCTCTTATCTTGACCATTGCACTACATACTTATTTAGTGCTAATGACTATATGTCTTAGATCCACTTATAATAATCTTTCTTTAGAGTTTCCCACCCTTCCATGTTCAAAAGCCTAGCCCTAATACTATAATCATTCTTTTAGGTTCTAACACAGACCTCTAATAATGGTGAGTTTGTACAGGGTTTTTGTCTAGTTTTAACAATCGCTTAAATTTTATCTCCCATACACACAAGGAGGTATACGGCCAAAGTATAGTTCGAACTCTCACTCTATGTTCGAACTGTATCTCTGTATCTGGTTCACATGAACGGAGAAATGGCCTGCAGGTTATTTTTAAAATTTTTTAAAACGATTGTTTACTTTTCCGAAAATAAACTAAAGTCATGGAAATATTGCGTTTTGTTGTTGGATTTGCTCTCGCAAATTGCTGACAGGAGGCGTCGAATTTTCTCCTCTTTCGTTTTCTATAATAAGGATTTGGTTTTGGTGCGTTGCTCTTTGTTTCTCCTGTTCGCTCACAGAAATCTGCATTTGTTCCTCCAGGCGCAGCAGCAGAAAAATCTCCACAGGGCACACAAGGTAATTTCCGTGTTGAATTGTTTTTCTCTTTTTGTTTGCCGACCTTGTGTTCAAGAATGTTTAGCACGCTGATTGATTGAAGGAGCAACGTTTGTTTATCGTGGATTTAGGGTTTGTTCGATTTCGTTCAGGTTTCATCCACCGCTCGCTGTATTTTGTACCGCAAAAGGATTGAATCTGCAGCACAAATCGATTTCTTTTCGGAGAAATTTTGAGTTGTGGCCATGGCGGAGCTGGAGCATCTTTTGCTTGAAGCGGCTGGGCGTACCTCGTCGCACGACGGGAACCAGAACAATCGCGGATCCAAGCGAATGCGCTCCGACTACGATTCTGATAACGGCAGCGATTCGAAATACAACGAAGGCGACGATTCCGATGATGCCGGAGTTTCGAACAGGTCCAAAATGCCCCTGAAGAAACGTTTTGAATCTGGCGACAAAGATGATGATGACAGAGCTAGGGCTGATGATGATTCCGACAGCGAATTTTCGCTCGGCAGCGATCTGTACAAGGACGAGCAGGATCGAGAAAGGCTCTCCAAAATGTCGGAGCTCGATAGAGAGATGATTCTGGCCGAAAGGGCCGAGCAAAGGGATAATATGCTCATGATGAAACGCGCCGGTGGTGGAAGGATCCAGAACGAGGGCAGAAATTCGCAGAAAGAGGATACGGGGCCGCCGAGTTCCAGAATGAGGTCTTCTGTCAAGAGCAGCAGTAATCGGAAGAAAGAGAATGCTTTGAATGAATTGCTGGCCAGAAGGAAGGCTCAGGATGTTGATAGTCAGAAAAAGAGAAGGGACGGTGGGATTTTGGGGAGGGACAGTGGTAGGGATCGAGATAGGGATAGGGATAGAGATAGAGACAGGGATAGCTCCCCTGGTAGAAGGAGCGAGGCTGACAGTGAGAGTTATGAGGAAACCAGAAATGATGAGGATGAACACAGCGAGAGTGAGGATGCTAAGCATGATTCTTCTGACGAGAGGAATGAGGCCAGTTATGAGCAGGTGAAGCAGATTACTATCAAGAGATCTACGCTGGTTAAGTGGTTCATGGAGCCATTCTTTGAGAAGACCATTGTGGGATGTTTTGTCAGGATTGGGATTGGTACTAAGCATGGCAAGAACACTTACAGGCTTTGTCAGGTTAAGAATGTGGATGCCACGGATCCTAACAGGCAGTATAAGCTTGATAATAGGATTACTCACAAGTTTTTGAATTGTTTTTGGGGCACTGAGAATAATGCTGCGCGTTGGCAGATGGATAGGGTGAGTGATTCTCCTCCTACTGAGCAGGAGTATAAGGAATTGTTGGATGGCATTAGGAGGTACATCAATAAGGGGGACGGCTGCAGGATGATTAGCCAGGAGGATTATGAGGAGAAGAAGATGGCCATTAAAGGGGTTGAGAAGTTTGTGTACTCGGCTGAGACTGTGAAACAGATGTTGCAGGAGAAGAAGATGGCTTCCCAGAGGCCTAGTAATATTGCAGCTGAGAAGGATAGGCTGAGAAAGGAGCTGGATCTTGCAGAGAGCAAACATGATCATTCCGAGATGGAGAGGATCAAGGCAAGGTTGAAGGAGTTGGAGGTTTTGTCTCTGCAGAGCAAGAACAAGAATGAGAAGGCATTGATGTTGGCAGAGATGAACCGGAGGAACAGGGCAGAGAATTTCAAGAATGCTTCTCAGAGCAAGCCAGTGAATACTAATCTCAAAGCTGGAGAAGCTGGTTATGATCCGTTTTCCAGAAGATGGACCAGGTCCCAGAATTATTTTTCTTCCAGGGCTGCTACTACTGTTGATGACAGCCAGCCAAAGGAGGTTGAGGTTGAGCCCCCCAAAGTAGAGGAGTCTGAGACTGCCAAGGCAATGCAGGCTGCAGGGGATGAAGGGAAGCTTGTCAACACACAGGCTCCATTGTCTCAAGGAGCAAAGCTTTTTTCTCTTCATAATTTTGACCTTCTTATTTCTCTGGATGAGCTGCAGAGCAATGGTGGTCCACAAGGTGCTTCGAGGTATTTAATGGAGAGAAGGCAGCGTCTGGAGGCCGCTTATGGAGTTCAAATGCCCAATAATGATGGTAGGAGACATAGACATACATTGACTGTTGATGATTACAAAAGAAGAAGGGGCCTTCTGTGAGGAAATGCACTTCTTTTGGAATTGTATTTGGTGAGTGTAATGTCTATGAGACTCTATAGATGGGAATGAATCAATGTTAAAGGAATTCTATTACATGAAATCAGAAGTCTGGCATTTCACCGGCTGTATATTTTAAATTTGGACTGTTTGCAATGCAAATATGTTAACATAATTAATTGCTCATCTGCAGAATTGCCCTTTCACTGTTGGGCATGTTGGAACTTTCTGTGCTGCCTTTGATATGTTGAATTTTTTTTTTTTAAAATGCGATGAAATTTTACACATGTTTGCCAGGAAATTTTTTTAAGTGTTTGTTATTACAGAGTTTGTGCAAGTTCTAAAATTTTTACCTTATGAGGACTGACTAAACTTTAACAACAGTATTTACTGGAAGAAGTGTTTTTTATTGCAGAGTTTGTGCAAGTTCTAAATTTTTACCTTGTGATGACTGACTAAACTTTAACCATAGGATTTACTGTAACCTGAGGTTCCAACTTATAGTATTATGAGTTACTTGTCCTCTTTAATAAGATAGAAAAATCAAGTTTATGATTTGGTTACAACAAATGGTAGTCATGGCAGTTATTTTTGAGTTTGATGATTCTAGGACTCGTACGATTTGCACACTACCAATATTGTACTTGATGCAGCGGAATCTTGAAAACAGCATTTTAATTTACGAGTTGGCTTATTGAATTTGCATCGTTGCTGATAAGACTTAGCGTGAGATGTAAAATATGCCATTAAAGAATTGACATTGCTGCAGAAGTTTAGAGCTGTTCCATTTCAAGGGTAGCAGATGAATTTTATTATGGATACTGCCCTAAAAATGTGTGACCACGAGGATAGGAACACCTCTAACATCATTGAGAACTGTTTAGTGCTGGCACAGGATCTGGTAGGAATGAGATGTTTGCCATCTCATAACAATTTCATTTAGTGATTTAAGGGGCTTGTTTCTTAAGTTTGAAGACATGGGTTCAAGCCTTGAGTGGCTTTCCCTAAGCATGCTTGGCAGGATAAGCATCGAGGCTTCCAATCCTGGTAATGATCTTTTTTTATCATTTGGGCCTCAACTCAACAGATTCATCATGTCTCGGACTTCATAGTATGGTTTGATTGTCATAAGCCTACTTATTTAGATAAATACTCTTTATTAAGATTGAATAAGCTTACTAGTTAAATTGCCAGTTGTATGAGAATTGAACTGGAAACTTTATACTAAAGATACTTTAACAAAGAGTGCATAACCTCAACCATGCTCATGTTTGCTTTATCGGTCTTTTAGTTAGTTTAGACCAACTAATCAATATTTAATACTTCAGTGGCACCTGATTTAACTCATCAGTTAGTTTGTCATGTAATGCATCTGCCGGACATTGATAATTAAAGCTGGAAAAAGTTGCTCATTGCATGACATTGATAATTAAAGCTGGAAAACGTTGCTCATTGGAAAGCAACGCTTGAGGAGAGTGGTAGAAGACGCCTTTCAGTCTTCATAACAAATCTTGAGGAAGAATTTAAGCAATTTACAGTCTTGAGGAAGAATTTAAGCAATTTACAGGGACAAGGAGTAAACTCTCTTGTAACAGGCTCATGTGGATAAGAACACAGATGCAAACCAATTCTTAAGAAGACAAAATTGGTATAGATAGAATTCAGTCATTTTCTTTGGTAGAATGTTAAAATGGGTAAAAGAATTATAGGAAAGATGGCATTGATGATTGTCAATGATCGTGTGTTGCGTGCGGTGAAATTAATAAAGAAAGGTATTTAAATTAAATATAGGTTCATTGAAGGAATTTTGGTTAAAGATCGTTGTCGTTGAGTGTTGGTTAAGAAAAACTCTTATTTACGATTTGCCTAAGATTTACAAAGAGGTAAGATGCATTGACCATGTATGAAATAAATAAAAAGTACGATTGAAAAAGTTATCGTTAAATATGTTTCCTTGAAATGATACGAGATATCTATATATTTTTACATTGCATCAAAATTGGATTTAATGCATTCGTAGGGTACCTCAAGCATTATATAGTCCAATATCTTCTTAGACCATATTTTTTGATATTTAATGAAAATCTGTTTCATAATGATGGAGAACATGAAAGCGTGGGAATGTTGGAATGCGTACCCAATCAAGTTTGGGAATGTTGGAATGCGTACCCAATCAAGTTGGGGAACGAGGGGCATTTTTTGGGAGCAATGCTAGATGCATGTGGAACATAAATATAAATAAGTTTATACAAAATATATATAAATATATTTTAAATATTATTTTTATTAATATTTATTACCAATATGACAACATCAATTCTCAACTAAACAATTTCAATTCTCTAATTCTATGAAACCGATTCATGGCATCGGCGTGCTCTATCAATTATAAAGAGAAAATTCACATATTTCAATAATTTAAACTTACCATCTTTGTTTTAATGTGAAAGTT
>MNCI01004721.1:633528-646768 GCA_015680685.1 Gnetum montanum
TAACACTCTAAAAAGTTTTAAATTTTAAATAACTTGTAGAAATGTGTAGTTAAATAACTTGTAGTTTAAAATATTCATAATTCATAATCTCCAAATACACTCATTGTTCTTTAGCTATTTTTAGTATTAATATAATTTTGAATATCTTTTATGTGTCCATGTAGAGCATATTTATTGATTTGGTGGAATCTTTTTCAATTATTGCCATATAGAGTTGCATTGCTTTTGCATTAATATAATTATAGAACTTGGAGTGAACATTAGACGTTATTGATTTCTTGGAATTGTTGATGAGGATTTCCCAAGCAAAATTGAATAGAGCACATAAATTTTTGTGGGAGCATGCTCTTGGGTAACATTGATGAAAATTTAATATACCGTAGTCATTCAACATGGAGATGGTAACATTCAAAGGTTGCAAGGGATTAAAATAAGCTTTTCTTAAAATATGATTATTATATTTTTAAATAAATAATATTATTTATTTATTTATTTATTTTTCTTAATTCCTTTCTATTTTAGATGTAGGTTTATCCAAATTTTTTATATTAAATGTTTTGGTACCTCTAATGATCGGCCATGGTTAGCGGAAAAGCGTTTCAGCCCACTACCATACTGGCTTAGGTTTCATCGCTTTGATTTTCACAGGTTTGACTTAGAAGGTGATGCCTTAAAAAGTGTGTGAAAATTTACCGTAGAAATTTATGCTCTAACTTCAGTATTTCATGCTCTATTTGCGTTTTTGCCAAAATGCAAGCTTCATTGTACAAACATTGTAATACGATATAAAATATAATGGACATCATGGGTTGAAGGAAAGTGTTCTTACTTGGATGATACAATTTGAAGGGACGATGCTGATACAGTGGACTGTGGAGGTTACAATTTTAAGCGATGAAGGTTACAATTTTAAGTGATGGTACTGTAAACGATGATTCAAAGTGGTACTCTTGTCTGGAATTGTTGGTGGAAACTGGAAATTTTTATTATATCTCGAAAATTACAAAGGATTTGTTGAATGGTTAGAAACCCTCAACATATCTTTTAAGAAAAAAGTCAAAAACATCGTTAATGTAATGCCCTAAATAAATAGAGTTAGAATTCGAAGAAAAAAGCCGAAGACATCATTAGTGTAACGCCCTAAATAAATAGGATACATTCCTTTAAATATGATTCAAAATCACAATTCTTCAGGCAAATTTTCAATGAACTAATCACTTGAACAGGCTCTTATTAAATGAAGGCTATAATCTTAACTGGCTATGCACATTCAGAAAATTGCTAGGCGTGATCTGCACAGACACAGGTGCTGCCAATACATTCTCCAATATCACGGTTTTGGTTGGCTTTGCAATAACCATCACATTGATCGTGGTGAGGGCATCCTTTTCCAGTAAAGCACAACAAATCAGTATATCCTGAACCTAAGCTTGGGCATGCTGCATTCACGGTGCATGATTGCACCACCACCAGCATGATTGCAGCAGCCTTAGTGCAGTAATTTTGGCTTCTTCCCACCATTTTGATCTGGATTTGCTGTTTCACTTCTATGCTTGAAATCTTTTCAATGGCTGCTGTAACCCTCATTGGATAACTTGCATATTTATACACCAGTGCTGGCTAAATTTGGAGCAAATCCAAGGTGGATGAGAAAAAGCTGGAATACCACTTGATGAATGATCAAAATAGTAATTAGCTATTCGCCGGAGATTCGCGATTCCCCGAGCTATTTGCGTCCGATTCGAGAAATTTGCAATGGGGAGGTATTTCATAATTTTCAATTCATGATTCCCGATAAATTTTGACAACCATTCGCGTCGGATTCGGGAGCACGTACAGAGGTGCATTAAATTCGCAATGGTACATATTTCATAATTTCCAATTCACGATCCCGATAAATTTTGATAACTATTCGCGTTGGATTCGGAAGCGTGTACAGAAGCGCATTAAATTCCCAATGGTTTAGTGTTTTTTAATTTCTAATTCCCGATTCCCGATAAATTTGGACAACTATTAGCGTCGGATTCGGGAGAGCGCACTAAATTCGCAATGGGTGCATATTTCATAATTTCCAATGAAATTTTGTTTGAATTTGTAGATATACATTGAAATGGTCGCCTTGGCTTGCCTCGTATTGTTGTTGCCTTTTTTGTTCTTGCGATGTCTCTGCATTTTGCATTAAAATCTTACCTATCTTCTCCTGTTCTGAATCGCACCAAAAATTTCATTTCATTGTTAAGTGGCAAGCAAGCAATCAAGATTCATGGCATCGGCGTGAGACGGACCACAGAAAGCAAGGGAGTACGAAGAACTAAACAAACACAAACGGAAATCATGAAAGGGCTACTATGGTAACTGAAGGGGCAAGTTCGGGTCATACGGAAAGTTTTCCGACGGGGCGTGCGAGTAAATCATTGCATTTGCATGGATTCGCTTGCCTTTGGGAGCGTCAAAGGTTCCGCCATGACTCACGTGTTTATCGTTCATTGCTGGATTTTGCTCCTTTTCTCGTATGTCCGCTGAGAAAAAGAAAAAACAAAACAGGGTCATCGTCATGGATCATGAGTCATGAACATGATGACGGATGGATGTTTGTTAAATTTTTTTAAAAATCTGTTTTGCTTATAAAGTAACGAAGCACATGGACAATGGCCATATGCAAGCTCATGGCGCTCTGTTTTCACTTTTCCCTTCAATCATTGTAGGTGAGATGAGTGCTCTGTTTTTACTTTTCCCTTCAATCATTGTAGGTGAGATGAGTTACTGGGCTGTGCCTAGTTTAGTTAAGTTGTGTATTCTTATAATGCGGTCATCTTCAACGTGGCCATAGTGGCCCTATGGCACTACTCACAGGTGGTCCCTAGGGTGCTACTCACAGGTCGTCGTTGAACAAAAGTATTAGCTGACCTGATTTGTTATAAATTTGGTTGAGGCTTGAGGCTTAATTTCATTTTTGAAAATATTGGATTGAGTAACAAAAGGATTTCATTTTATTGCTGTCATTTTGGTTGTTGTAGAAGTAAGGAAATGGATTCAATGCCCTCCATACCTTTGCAAATTTTCTTGCTTCAATTTAATGGTGATATTGCAATCTTTTGTGCAATTTTTAAGCATTAACAATATTTTGGATTTACATTGTACTTGTTCTATATTTTACAATGTATTTTTATGATATATGAGATTTAATTTTTTAAAAAAACTAATATATTTAAATTTTCTCTATCACATCCCAGCTACCAACGTGTCCCCACTTTTTTTTAAGGCACACGTACCCAAACACGTTCAGAATCACAAATTCTGGATTCTTGCTTCCATGAATCGGATTCTTTTGATGCAGCCTATCTGGAATCTGATAATTGGATATTGCAAATTTAATGTGGAGAGGATATCTTATATCAGTTACAAACAGGGTACTGACAAGGGTGAGGTTAAATTAATGCAGGAAATCTATGATGGGAATTTAAAATTATTTGGTTACACGTTTTGTTAGGATATTTGGTCAAACACCATACTTATACAACTAAGCCATTTTATCTAATATGAATGTTGCTTTAACTTAATTTAATTCAATTTAAAATTTAATGTGGAAAGGATATCTTATATGAGTTGCAAACACTCGAGAATTATGGGATTAACGGGTTTTCTTTTATTTGAAATTGCAACTGAACGTTTTATTCGTACCAGCTGTTTCAGCGACTTCCCTGTATAGCAAAGTCATAAATTGGGCATGGATTCGCTGTAAATTTGTGGCTTGCAGTGGATGATACGTACTTGCATCGGCCAATTTGCGACTTTGCTACATGGATACGTACTTGGATTCGCAGGAAGTATACACAATCTTGGGCAAATATGGAAAAACATGATGGCTATTAATCTACGAAAAATAAAAAGAAAACCATTATCAGAATTTTGAATAGTTACTCTTTTGTCTAAACCATTTAAATGATAAAAAAATGTAAACTTTTTAGAAACATTAATAACATAGCAACTTTGTTACTTAGACTAAGTAATCCAACAATGAAGAGATGAAAGAAGGAAATGCCAACCATGTACTACAAAGGCATGGATGCTTAATAGCCCAAGCTTTATTATTAATTGGAAGCCACGAAGGAGAATGGTTATCAAGTATAGAGGTAGAAATAGTAATATTATTGAAGATTCAATATAAAACTCCGAGCCTTCCAAATATGCTTTATGACAATAGAACTTGATATAGTAATGCCTTTTGGAAAAAAGATTCAATTAAAAATATGAGTATATCTCCAGTAACCACTACCACATAAGTATTTTGAAAAAGAAGCTTCTAAGGCTCTCTATCACATAAGTATTTAACCACCCACTTGACATATAAAACAATACTTTGCTTATAATAATTCATTAATCCTAATCCACCATCCTCTTTGTAAGAAGTACAAATTTCCTATGTAATATGAAAAATTTTCTCAAAAAAAATAAAATAAAAAATCCTCACAAGTTAATTAATGCAACGATATGCAAAAATACTAAGAGTTCAGCATGAAGAATAATACACATAAGTAGCTTGAATGATATGCTTACAAACAATAAAATTATCTGATTATAAATCCTGTTTTTCATATGCTCCGATATCAAGGTGGCTACGATATTGTGTACTTGATCAGGTACACGATATCGCTGCTCAAGGTGTGATATTGTACATTTGATATTGCAGGGTTACTCCTAGGTCTATAAATACAGCGCCAGGCACACAATTGGGAGTAAGTTTTTGGCAGTCAAGTAGCGAAACTTTTGCAGTTTGTTTATTTGAGAGTTTGAATGTTTTCCAAGTGCCCGTAGCAGGAGATCTAAATGTGAATAGATTTTTATTTAAGCATTGATGTACCTAAACACACCATTGTATTGATAATTGATGAGCCGCGATATTGCATCCACCCTGCGATATCGCGTACGCGATGTCACGTCCTGCCTCATCTTCTATAAATAAGAGGCGGTGCCCTTTGTTCCAGAGGGGAGTTAGACTTAGACCCTTAGCCAAACTCTTGCAGTTTTACCATTCCAGAGTTAGAATAATCTTTATTCGAGCAAATTGTGCCTGAGCGCACATTTGTGTACGACAATAAAGACGAACTTTATGATACACCTTGCAACATACAAATTAAGCTAATTAGTAATTAATTATTGTTGAATATTTAATGCTTTCCTAGTTAATTAATCTCTCTCTCAACCCTTGATCCTCATAGTTAAGTGCACTCAGTATGACTGCTTCGAGCATGTGTAAAGTGTTTGGTAACTCAGTAACGATTAGCGTTTGGTAATCCCAACAGCGTTGCACTGGTTCAGGATGTGTACGACAAGTGGAAAAGGATACCGGTGTTAGGACAATTAGAACTTAGTTAATGAATAGTCAAAGTAAGTTAGTCGCTTAGTTCTCTTTCCCTTTTCCTTATTAGCATAAGACATCAAAAAGATAAAAGTTATAAAAATCATGTACCTTAAGCTTACTTAACCATACAACCGTGACAATACAAGTAAGTTTGGGAAGACAACAATTGATTAACCTTGAGTGTTCCATTAAGGTGTGTAAGCACTTAGTCCTTAGAGTTCAACTGGATCGTGTATGAGATGCTCGTATTCGTATGGTTGAGTGTAGGGGGTACCTCGCCACTCATCATTGGCGTTGTTGTAGGGGACTTAGTTGTTTGTATGCTATGTAGAACATAGGAAATCATCCATATTGTTGGAACATTAGAACAAGCCCTTAAGGTTAATCAAAGGAAGATAAGACAACGATACATCGCATACCGAACAAAACAAAAATGTCTTCTTCTTCACATAAGAGCACTTCACCGCCTAGGACTAACACAAGAGACAGTCGGCGACATTATACACATAACCAAGATCCGCCAGTTCCTCAACAATTTCGAGTAGTATATACTCATCACGATGAGTATGTACCTGATTTCACCTTTATTCTCCACCAAGATGAACAACTGCGTTGGAGAGACTTGGAGGGTAACATAGTATTGCCTCTAGACCGATCAGTCCCCAACATGCTCCTTCATGCTCTCACACGAATAGGCATGCCACTCTTATACACGGAATACGTTGCATGTGATCATGACACAAGGGACTATCATCCCACAAAAGTGCAACATCAAAGGGACTTGTGACAGGAGAGTTACCACACATCCTTGAAGGGTAAGTGGCCCCATAACACCCTGCACGTTTTAAGTGAAATTGGGGATGGTGAACCTGTTTCAACAGGTTCCCCACCAAACGATGTTCCCCCTTCTAACAATGGTTAGGAGGTGGTGTATCAGAACCTCCACTCCACGATTCACAACCTTGATTTTGATCCCCACGAACATGAAGTGTTCAACGAGTAAACATAAACACACGATAAGGGCAGATGTTTTGATCATAATTATGATCAAGGTCAAGATCACTGAAGAGAAGGTAGAAAAAACCATCATGACAATGGTTCTCCTTCTTCTTCACCTTCATTGTCACATTCACCCTCTCCTTCGGTGTTCGAATGCAGTCGTAAGGAACCTAACTGTGAGGATAAAGGAAAATAGAGTGAAAAACATAAACGAGATAATCGAGAATGAGGATGAGGGCACTCTAGGTAATCAAGGCATAGAAAAAGGGAGAGTAGGAAACCACGTAGACATCACAGACACTATGAACGAGATGACCACGAAGAACCCCTACTCGCAACTAGAAGCATGCTAGATATCACGGAGGCCATAAGAGTTCCAACAAGGCACCAAAAGGATAGTAGGATCAAGAGGTTAGACATGAACAATATCCTACGATTTGAAGGGGGATACAACGCTGATCCTCAAAATCACCTACAAGCGTTCCACGATGCATGTGCCTTGCAAAACATCAAGAATGAATGGCAAAAATTGAAGTTGTTCCCAAGGACACTAGTGAAAGAAGCAAAAAGCTGGTACTGTTCCTTAGAACCAGAATCCATTTGGAGGTGGAGTATAATGTTAGAACTGTTTAATGATAAGTACCAAATGTACTCTCGAGTGTCTAACCTACAAAAGCAAATCCAAGGATGGAAGCAGGGAAATCATGAATCCTTGGATGCTGCCATGGGCTGCTATTACACACTATTACATCGTTGCCTTGGCCATGGTTATTCATAGCAGGATCAACTACACCATCTCATAGATGAACTTAGGCATGAAACAAGGAGAACCCTTGGAACGTATGCCCAAGGGAAATTATCAGAGCTTAGGTCCCATTAGGTTCATAGATTGCTAGATCAAGTAGCCAAGGAAGAAGGGGAGCTACGTAAGAGAGAAAGTACAGAAGAATACAACCGAGACCCTTCCCTTTAGAAAAAGGGAGTGAGATTTTGTGAGGAGGAGGAAGAGTCACCACTCGAAGAGATGGTAAGTAGAAAAACTTTGCCGCTCCAAAAGTTAACAATCAAAGTATTGGCAAAGGTAGACCAAATGTGGGACTCCCTGGATAGTAGGTTTGAAATGGTTCTTAAAATCATAGAGGAGTCTAGGGAGTGAGGTAGTGACTATGAGAAAAAGAAAAAGAGAGAAGTGGACAATGCACATAACAAAGGTAAGGGAAAAATGGCCATCACCGAAGAGGTTGTGGATTCAGACATGGACAATGACAATGGTTGTGAGATATGCCAATACGACCATCCTAAGGGATGTTGCCCAGTGATCTCACATCTACAAGAGTCTAGGGTGTATGCACTCAATCCATGACTTAATAAATGGCAAGCACCCCTATAGTTACCTTATCCCCAAGGTAACCCAAGGCAGTTCCACCAACCTTCAATGTATTATTGAAGTGGAACTCCACCACAACTTGTTGAGCAACATCAACAGTGGCAATACCCACAGTCATCAGGGATGCCACCACTAAGGCAACAATACTCTTACCAGCAACCAAATCCATATGGCTACTACCTGCAACATCCAATCTCTCCATGTAACTTTGTTGATCACATGACACCACAACACCATTGATGAGTGGCTAGGTACCCCTACACTCAACCATACGAATACGAGCATTCACGCACGATTCGGTCGAACTTCGTGGATAGGCTAGTTGTGGTATCTAGATAGTTACATGTTGATTGCAGTTCACTGTCTTCCCACCTAGACTAGTATTTGCTTTTTCACGTATGATTTAGTCCAAAGTGAGGCATATGATGTGATCCTAAATTAGTGCTACTCCTAGAGACAATGGAAAATAATCTTGATTAAACTAATGAGTAATAGGAAATGAAGTCTAAGCTAACCTAAGTGTGATGAGCATCTATTCCTTAATCATCCATACACATCTTGGACCTCGTGCATGACCACTACTGGGGTTACCAAGCGTAGATCCTAGGTACACTGCTAGGTTACCAAGTAGTCATACTTAAATGCTCGTGATTAAGTCATACTCATTCCGCATTTAACAACATCAATAGTAAATGATGATAAAGAAATATTAACTAAGAAAATAATAAATAACAATAACAATTAACAATAATAATTAAACTATTAAAACTAAGTGAATGCTACAATGATGAAGTAATCTCGATCTTTATTTCCAGTCATGTGTGCATCCAAGTACGTCACACTCGAATAAAGGTGCCGTACAATTACAAGCATCACACTACAGGCATGCACTTGGGAAAATAATCTAACTTGTACGGAAACAAAATGCAAGGGCTTTGCTACAACTACTTGAAGCCTCCCAAATGAGGCAGAAGGCCCTCTTATTTATAGGTCGGGATAGGTGGTTGCATAAACGGGGCCATGTCGACACAGGAAGGCTACGTTGATGGGCCTGCGTTGACGCGGCCGTGTATACGCGACCTCGTATACACAGCCAAGTTAACGCATTGACTGAATGACACTTCATCATACCCCCATGACTGAGTAAAACCTCATCCTTGAGTCAAAGAAAGTGAGGAACAAGCTCAATTGAATACATAGTGGATAGGTATGGGATTATTGACTGACTAGAAATTTATTCATGCCATAATGGATATGAAAAAATTGGGATACAAACATAAAATAACAAAATTTGTGGAACTCATGGAATTCCCTGTAGTGGTGGCTCCTCCATGGGTGCCTTTTTTCTGTGTGCCAGGCTTCTGAGATTGATATCATTGAAGAAGTACCTAACATTTCTTTTTGTTCCATCCGTGGATTATGAGTCATCCATATTAATGTTCCAATGTTTGATGGAGTCAACACTTTCCATGGATATGGCATCTATAAGAATAATTGATTGGCCTTGACATGCCATGCTGTAGATAGCTGTCATTCCTCTTCATAGGCTCGGGCCTTCACCTCTCCTCCCTTTGCTTGGATAGATTATGCAGTAACTCTATCTGGGCCACCAATCAACACTCCAACCACCATGGGGTCCAATGAATATTTCCACATGGGGAGACATGTTGATCCTTGCATTACCCCCATAATTGAGTAAAAACTCTTCCTCGAGTCAAAGAAAGTGAGGAACAAGCTCAATTGAATACATAGTGAATAGGTATGGGATTATTGACTGACTAGAAATTTATTCATGCTACAGTGGATATGACAAAATTGGGACACAGACACAAAATGACAAAATTTGTGGAACTCATGGGGTTCCCGGTAGTGGTGGCTTCTCCATGGGTGCCTTTCCTTTGTTCTATGTGCTAGGCTTCTGAGATTGATACCATTGAAGAAGCACCTGACATTTCTTTCTCTTCCATCCATGGATTATGAGCTGTCCATACTGATGTTCCAATGTTTGATGGAGTCGGCACTTTCCATGAATATGGAAGCTACGAGAATAATTGATTGGCCTTGACATGCCATGCCGTAGATAGTCGTCGTTCCTCTTCATAGGCTCGAGCCTTGACCTCTCCTCCCTTTGCTTGGATAGATTATGCAGTAACAGGAGTTTCATGATGGATGCTAAATGATTGCCTTCTGCTCTGCATGTTCTGCACAAGGTCCCTAGCCTCTACCTCCCCCAGGTCATTCGGTTGCACCTTGAGAAGGTCCTCCTTGTTGTCTCCTTTTAGGGCCATCTATAATTACACAAAGATCAATTGTTAGTAAGGTTATTTGAAAAGAGTTCAATGATTTCATACCTTACTCATGGCCTTTAATAAATGTTGAATTCCTTACTTAGTGTGATTTTAGAGTTAGAGATGTTTCAAGGAAGTTTCCCTAAAAGTTTAATGTCGGACCTAGTTTTGAGGAACGTTTAATAAAATGATGACAAAGGAAAGAATAGATTTGACAATGAAGTACTCAGAGGGTATAAGATGATGCGGTGGTGTGCAACAAATACAAATTACAAAAGTCATGCAAGTGGGTCCTTCCCAAAGCAGGTTCCAACCTATACGCCCTTGCATAACCACACCTTAAGATGTTCGTAGGTACTAGCAAGGTTTAATGTAATCTATATCGATGCAACAAAACACACACATGTTGATACCACTGTGATGAGGTATGAATTCAATGCTATACAAGACACGAGTCACAAATACATGAATAGCGAGATGGAATGAATTAGGGAAGGGGTTGTAGAGATTGGGACGTGAGGTAACTGACTCAGGGTACAATGAATCCTACATGTAAAGCATGATTAAGGTGTCATTAGCCAGTTTGTTCCAAAGTCAAGACCAAGTCCATTCCTCTGATCAGTGACATCACATCATTTCATCTAATGATGGGCAACCATAAGAGCACCATGACAGCAAGGCATACGATCACTTGGCGTTTTGTGCAAGGGAGGAGTGACTTGGAATTTCTTTGCGGCATACTTTTTGTTTGGTCCCTGTGGCACACTCTCTCTTCTCTCTCTCATTTTTTTTGTTTTTCTTTTTTCTTTTTTATTGGGTGCCTTTAATACTCGTACTCCTATTTTTTGTTAGATCTACAAGGATCTTAGTACAACCAAGCTGCATGATAGCACCTATAGATGCCACCAAAAAGAATCCACAAGTTCCCTTGATGTCACACCCTGGCCATTCCCTCTTAGTCCATCATTTTTCACTCTTGGCATCATGAACACAAAATTACTTTAAGTTTTAATGATGTCAAGAATATCATCATACCCAGAGCAGAACCTTTTATTAATAGAATGGTTGGGTGGATGTGATGGGCTCACTGTTCAAATAATTGCTCACTTGAGACTCAATAGTATAGAATAACACCTCAACCAACGAGCCACATGAGTGTTTTATTTGTAGATGAGATTACTTACAAAAACGTAAAAAGAAAAAAAGACAAAAAGATAAAAGAAGAAATTGAAAAATGAAAAATTGGAAAACAAAAAGTTATAAAATTAAAGAAAATGAAAAGCATTTATTAATCCTACTTATTATTTAGAATGGGGGATATCCCCCATAACTAAACGGTTGAGGACAGTAAGGATTAATAAATGAAAGATGAGGATCCTTGCATGTTGGAAGTATTGGGACTTGGCCATACTTACCCCATCGATGTTCACATAATTAATTATAATGGGCATAGTGAGGCAATTTATACGATGTAGTTCCTGGATAACGAGTTAACACACTATGATATTTGGGACCGTTAGATGGTATTCAAGGATTGGGTTGTTGCTCTCCATTCTTGTGTTCATTGGGTCGTATTGTTGTTGGAGTGTGAGTTGGTGGCCCTGATGAAGTTACATGAGGCGTTGGATTCAAAGATAAGGGTGCACCACAGTGTGAAACTTGTGCTGAGTTGGAGGATGTAGTGGCCTCAGAATTGTGTTGTCCCTTCTTACGGTTATGTTTAAAGAAGGGACGCTTCCGATGTTGTTGAGGCCTCTCATTGCTGTTAGTAATATTAGCACAAGTGACGTTCAGGGGTTGTTGTTGTGGTGCAGACACCTTAGGAACAGTTGGTGGCAATGTATAAGGAGGGAAAGGATGAGAATGTTAAAAGTTAGGAGGCATATAAGATACACAAGGTGGTGGTTGTGTTGGAGGCATGGGGCTGATAGTATTGAGGAGAATGGTATTGTGGTGAGATAGAGTATGTTGGCCCAGCTAGAGAAATAGGATGTTGAACGTGATAAGTATTTGGATTCGGAGGATACGAAGGCTGTCTCTAGTCTAGTGGTGGTCTCCCCCATGACTGGGATTATTGCCACTGTGATCAAACATAGTATCTCTGTACGAACTTTGGATGTAACGTGTTTCCCCAATGCTCATGTAAATGTAACAATATTGGGCATTGGCCCTTGGGGTGATTGTATAGGCATATGTTGCATTCATACGTATGATTGGCAGTTGAGCTCTTATTTCCTTCATTTTTTCTTTTCGATTGTCTAATGTTTTGTCTTACTTCTTGGGTTGTCAAAACTCTATCTCCAATATTGTTGATAAATTCTTCACACTTTTGAGATGTCCATTCCAACATCTTATTGATCTTTGCCTTGGCTTCCTCTAATGTTTGTTGTATTGGCAAAGATGATTCTTTCTCCTTGTGATTGGTTGATTTCTCCTTTTTATGATCATGGACCTTTGTTAAGTTGAGATTTTGGTCCCATTGATGTTTTTCAACACTCTCCCATCTGGTCAATTCTCCTTCTTCTTTTGCTACCCGCTTAATAAGCTCTTGGACTTGATGGATTTGTAGTTTGTATAGTTGTCCTTGGGCATACATCCCTAAGGTTTATCTAGTTTCATTACGAAGCCCATCCATGATATGGTACATTAGCCTTTCCTCGGAAAACCCATGGCCTGGACAGTTGTTTAATAGTGCATGATATCTTTCTAAGGCCATGTCCAAGGGTTCATGTTGTGCTTATTTCCATCCTTGGATTTATTTTATCAAGGCTGACACTCTTGCGTAGGTTTGATATTTTTCGTTAAAGACTTCTACCATTGTTAACCAATGTCGTATTGAATTTGTTTTTAATGATCTATACCATACTTTTGCTTGGTCAATGAGTGTCATGGGAAAGAGCTTAAGTTTTTGCCACTCGTTATCAATGTTTTTCTATGTACAGGCATTGTAGAAGGCTTGTAAATGTTGTTGCAGATCTGAATCATAGCCTCCTGAAAACTTGAAAAAGTTGTTTAAATCAAGCATGGGTAGACAACTTTCCTTACGATGCCTACGGGCTATTTGAACAACCTCTTGTATTTCCGTTAAGTTTGTAGTTGTTGGCGACCGTTTGGGACGCGACCGCCAACGAGTGTCCTCGAACAGGATTTAGGTGCTCGCTGGTCTCTGGCTACACCAAGGCCCAGATACCTCCAAATAACTCA
>MNCI01004721.1:655205-689855 GCA_015680685.1 Gnetum montanum
ATTCCTAAGCATGCATCTATAGTACTTAGCCATGCCCTTCCCATTATTATCAGGAAGTCCCCTTTACTGTTGTTTACTTGTATCACTAGGAAATTAGGTGGGTACGACCACCCACACATAGTGGTAACGATGTCCTCCACTAGTTCCAAGGGAACAATGATGGACTAGTTGGCCAACTCTAAGCAAATATTGCTCTTCCTTAATGTAGGCAGGTTCTAGGCTTTGTACATCTCTTGTGATATTAAGTTGACTCTGGAACCTAAGTCCAAAATAGCTTTACATGGTTCATTCCTAGCAAATTGGAGATAGATTAGAGGGCTTCCAGGATCAGAGAATTTCCTAGGAAGGTGGCCCACCTTAATCCAGTCAGTAACAACATGTGTTAACATAACTGTATGCGTTGAGCTCGGTGTTTGGTTTGAAGGGAGCTTTGAAGCCTTATTTGATCGAGAGGAGTTCAGAGGTTCAATTGCTTGTGGTTGTGAGAGCTTGGTTGGACTGTTGGTTCTAAAGAAAGGTCATTTCTTTGTAAGGTTGTCAGAACCAACTGCAGGTTGAGGATGCACAGCCCTCGTGGCATTGTATTGCTATGGTTAAGTGGGGAGTTGCCCCTGCATTGCTAGAGCGAGTGGTAATGGAGCTATCGGTTTGAGAGTCGCAGATGGATTTGGAGGATGGTATGTCTATGGGTTATCTCCCCTAGGAGAAGGAGTTCTATAATACTCCCGAGCTTGGTAGTGGTTGATGAAGTGTCATTCAGTCAATGCATCGACTTGGCCGCATATACGGGGTCGCATATACGCGGCCACATCAACGTGGGCTCATCGATGTAGCCTTCCTGCATTGACATGGCCCCGTTTACGTAACCGCCTATCCCGACCTATAAATAAGAGGGCCTTCTGCCTCATTTGGGAGGCTTTGAATAGTTGTAGCGAAGCCCTTGCATTTTGTTTCTGTAGGAGTTAGATTATTTTCCCAAGTGCATGCCTGCAGTGTGATGCTTGTAATTGTACGACACCTTTATTCAAGTGTGACGTACTTGGATGCACACATGACTGGAAATAAAGATCGAGATTACTTCATCATTGTAGCATTCACTTAGTTTTAATAGTTTAATTATTATTGTTAATTGTTATTGTTATTTATTATTTTCTTAGTTAATATTTATTTATCATCATTTACTATTCCTGTTGTTAAATGCAGAATGAGTACGACTTAATCACGAGCATTTAAGTATGACTACTTGGTAACCCAACAGCGTACCTAGGATCTACACTTGATAACCCCAGTAGTAGTTGTGCACGAGGTCCAAGATGTGTATGGATGATTATGCTCATTGCACTTAGGTTAGCTTAGACTTCATTTCTTATTACTCATTAGTTTAATCAAGATTATTTTCCATTGTCTCTAGGAGTAGCACTAATTTAGGATCACATCATACGCCTCACTCTGGACTAAACCATGCGTGACAAAGCAAATACTAGTCTAGGTGGGAAGACAACGAATTGTGATCAACGTGTAACTATTTAGATACCACAACTAACCTATCCACAGAGTTCAACCGGATCGTGTGTGAATGCTTGTATTCGTATGGTTGAGTGTACGGGTACTTAGCCACTCATCAGTGGTGTTGTGGTGTCACGTGACCAATAGAGTTACATGGAGAGATTGGATGCTGCGGTTGAACGGTGTTTACAGAAAGTTCAGGATGTGTCTGGAAAGTGAGAATGGTTACTTGTGTTAGGCTAGATTAGACCATAGTCTATTTAGCAATTAATCACTCTTACTTTTACTTTCATCTTTGTTCTAGGCAAGTAATTTCATAAAAACACAAAATAATAAAAATCTTATGCCTCAATCACACTTAACCATACAATTGCATTCCACAAGTGGAACTTGGAAGACAATGAATGGACAATATGCAAGCATTATTTAGTTCTAGTATACTTAGTAATTATAGTCTCTGAGACAAGGTACCCTTATGCCTAACCATACGAATCATAGGCATTTACATGCGATTCAGTCGAATTCTGTAGACTATAATTACTAAGTACACTAGAGCTAAACAATGCTTGCATGTTGTCTATTCATTGTCTTCCTAGTTCCACTTGTGGAATGCAATTGTATGGTTAAGTGTGACTGAGGCATAACATTTTTATTATTTTTTGTTTTTATGGAATTACTTGCTTAGAATAAAGATGAAAGTAAAAGTAAGAGTGATTAATTACTAAATAGACTATGGTCTAATCTAGCCTAACACAAGTAACCATTTCCACTTTTTGGACACATCGTAAACTTTATGTAAACACCGCTAGGCTGTCAAACGCTAACCATTTTTGAGCTACCAAGTGTCACATGTATGTTCGAAGGGGTTGGGCTTGTGTATTTTAATAATTTGCTTGATTGATCAAAATTAATTACTACATTAATAACATTAATGTAAATTGCAAGAAATATAAATGCATAAGAAAGGAAGTCTCAAGTGCTACAAGGAATGGATCAAAGAGGTCATATTTTGTTGCCAACACAGTGGTGTGTTCAGGTACATCAATGCTTGAATAAAGATCTGTTCACACTTAGATCTCCTGATGTGGGCACTTGAAAAAATATTCTAACTCTCAAATGAACAAATTGCAAAAGTTTTGCTACTTGACTACCAAAAACTTACTTCCAATAGTGCACCTGGGTGCTGTATTTATAGACTCAAGAGTAACCCTATGATATTGAATGTACAATATCGCATCTTGGGCTGTGATATCACGTACCCGATATCGTGGCCACCCCGATATCGGAGCATATGAAAAACATGATTCATCATACTATCACGACTGAATGAAAACTTGTCCTCGAGTATAGAAGAAGAGGAACAAGTCATTTACAAAATACATTAGGGGGTGTGGACTCATTTGACTGACATGCAGAGTGACATAGAGAAAATAGACAAATACAGAAGTGCTTGAGCTTACAATATTACAATTGTGTATAAAATTGGGTGTTCATGACAATAGGAAAGAACACCAATGGATCCAAAGGACATCCAACCCCTTTTGACAATAGAAAAATGAGGGAGAGGTAGAAGAGATCTAGTAGTCACGAAAAATCTCCTGTGAGTGATATGGTTGCATCCTCTTTGGTAATGATAGTCCCGCTTCCAATTCATGCTTCCCACTGCAAGCACAACAAAACCAAGGATTAGTATATATAGTACAATAGATAATGGTTAAATACCTTGTCTCATCAGTGATTTTATCTAGCCAAGTTGTGATTGTGATAGATTGATTGCTTGAGATTGTTAGTGGAAAGACTGACGAATGGGTTTAATAAGAGAAGCGATCCATACAATTCAGAAAAAGCTTGATACAAGGAGTACTGGGAAGAGGGTATTCACAACAATAAAAAGGAGTTCATTACAAATAGTTGTGAAGGTGCATATAATTAGATGACATGGATGGGATAGATAAAAAGAATTTGATTGTAACAATGTCTAAGGATAAAGAACTTAACTTAACCCAACCAAAAGATATGCAAGTGGGTCCTCCCCAAAGCAAGCACAAGCCTTTTATTCCCTTGCATAACTTCAAACCAAGGAGTCCGTGGGCTCCATGGATGATTAATGATTATGAAAAATTAAGTACAAAAACCCAAAGTAACTGACTGAGAAACCTGACACATCAAACTAGAGCATTGAATCAAAACATGAAACCAGAAGTGAGGTGAGGCATGGAAAGCATAGATGGATGATAGAGAAAGTGAAATGGAGTTCCTAATTATGGTCATATATGGTCCCTTGTGGAGTTTGTGATTAATTGACTTGGTAGGATCCTTCCTTAGTCTAGATCAAAACCAACTACTTTCAGTGACTTCACATCGACATTCTAAGGCAAGTCCATCGCTTGAGACATAAGAATGCTTTCATAAAATAACCACCATTCCAAATTGGAGTGAAGGTTGGAAGTGAGAAAGGGCCTTAGTTCAAGGAGATAAGACAAGTTTCATAACCAATGCTTATAGCCCTTTTATTTGGTCTAAGGGGTGTGCTTTGAATTTCCATGTTTTCTTTCTTTTTCTTTTTTTTGAATGGGAATCACACCATGCAAAGACCCATGTGTTTTTTGAATTTATTTTGTCCAAGGGATGTGCTTTGAATCCTCATCTCATTTTTTTGTGATGAGGACCACACCATGTGAGGACTTATTTGACTTCTTATTGTGAAATGACGTAGAACGGTGAGAAGCTTACAAGAACACTTCTGCACACAAGAAAATAGAAAAGCACAAAGAATAATGCATCCCTGTGAAGCCACATATTGTCTAACCTTTGATTCCTTCCCAATTCTAGGAACTACACAAGTCACCAATTTATTAAAGTTGCATTAATGAAGAAGAGACTGCATGCTTCCAAAACAAGGAAAACCATAGAGTATGTGGATGGGTGGATGATGTGGACTCACTGCCTATTACATAAAAAGAAACCATGTCCAAATCATCAGTAACGACATTCAAAGTCAGAAACTAGACATCAACAATCAAATTACAAATGAAGGATACCACCATCGAGTAGTGCATCACCATTGTACCTGCCACCTTATTAGTAGAAAAAGTAGAGAAACACATCAAACACAAGGAATCATAACCATAAAAGAAAGTAAAAGAGTAGACAATAAATATTGAATATATTAATGATGGTGTAAAAGAAAAACTAAGAAAAGATCAATAACCTTAAAAATACAAATATTTAAAACAAAAATGTAAAACAAAGAAGATGAAAATAAAAAGTTGTAAAATCAAAAATGTGTAAAATAAAAAAAATTCAAAAATTGAGAAGCTACCTGAGGTGTTATTATGGGTGGCCATACCCCCCATGACTAAGTTGAAAGAAAGAGATTTGAAAGATTGAGCATGGTTGTCCATCTGATGAGGTGTTTGTTGCTTTGGTTGGCTTGGGCTCATGGAAAGGGTTTATTTGTTGAATGTTGACTAGTTTTTTCTTATATGAGCTATTAGGTTTGTAGATGATCATGGTCCTAGATGGAAAATTCTCATAAATAATGTAAGGTCCTTCCCACAATGTTTGAAATTTGGTTCATTAGGGTACATGTGCAGGATTCCAATAGAGAACCTTGTCTCATGGTTGAAACTTGACTTTTCTTATTTTGAGGTCACGACATTTCTTGTTGAATGCCTTATGCATTTCGTTGGATGACAAGGCCATTAATCAATTTTCATCTAGCAATTTTAGAGACTCATTAATTGTTCTTTTTATGCTAGACTTAGATTTAGGTGAAGATCACAGGCTGTAGAGAGTGTACGAAGTTCAAATTGGATGGGCAATGTTGGTAGTTTTTGTACATGAGCTCATAGGAAGAATAACCTATGGGAAGTTTCCATGTGGAGCGATAGGCCCAAAGGGCATAATTTAATTTAGTGCTTCAGTCCCTTCAGTACTTGCTAATGGTATGCGTTAAAATTTTTGTAATCTCTTAATTAGTAACCTCAGCTTGACCATTGGCTTGGGGGTGATATGGAGTTGTGAGTTTATGCTCAACCCCCAAGCGTTGCATTAGTTTCCGGAAAGTGGCATCTATAAAATGAGTTTCATTATCAGAAATTAATGCACAAGGCATACCAAACCTATTTATGATGTTTTGTTATATAATTTGAGCAACAGTGGTGGATGTACAGTCGGTGACGACTGCTGCCTTTGCCCACTTGGTACAATAGGCATATATAATAGTATACTATTATATATGCCTTTCCATTTGATAAAGGTGCAATGGGACCCATAAAGTCAATACTCTAAATATTGAATGGCTCAAGAGGTTGTATCCATTATTGTGGTCCCTTCATTCGAGCTGTCATTCCACCATCCCTCTGGCAATGATCACAAGTGTGGATGAATTAATGTGCATCACTAAAGATTGTTGGCCAATAATACCTTGCCATGAGGATTTTTATGGCCGTGCATCTCCTAGCATAATGGCCTTCACAAGGACCTTCATGAGCATCCTAGAGAATGTGTAGTTGATCTATATCAGGGACACACCAATGTACTAGGCCATCAGGACAATCTTTGTAAAGGTTTCCATTAATCTCCATGAAATGCTTGACTTGGTGAAGAAACTATTGTTTCTTTCTAGTGTCCAGCCCTTGTGGTAGTTCTTGCTTAAGCAAATAAGTGAGGATGGTGTTATACCATGTTGGTTCATCAAGCATTTGTGCATTAATAGCACCTGTAAGGAGAGATTCGTCAGGGAATTAATCAAATAAAGGACTCTCTTTCTCCTTATTGTCCCATCTTAGTCATGATAAGTAATCCATGACCACATTCTCCACACCTTTTCGATCTACCATTGTGAGATTGAACTCCTACAAAATCATGAGCCACCATATGACATGAGGGCTTACCATTAGTTTATTCATCAGAAATTAGATGGCACTATGATTTGTGTACACAAACACTTTGTAGTCAAGCACATAGTGCCTAAACTTCTCCAAGGCAAACACCACTGCCATCAACTCCTTTTCTATGCTGGTGTAGTTTAGTTGTGCACTTGCAATGCTTTGGCTTGCACAATGAATGTAATATGAACATTTTTGATCATCCATCTACGTAAGCACTACCCCCAAAGCATAATTCGATGCATTGGTCATCACATGAAATGGGCTGGACCAATCTCGTGCTTGAAGAATGAGGGTTTTAACAAGCTTTTGCTTCAATTATTGAAATGTTGTTTCACATGCAGGGGTCTAGATGAACAATGCATCCTTCTTTGTCAATTCTACCAACTACTTGGTGATTTTGGAGAAATTCTCAATGAAGCACCGGTAGTAGCCAGTATGACCAAGGAATGACTACACTTCTTTGACTGTTTCAGGTTGACAGGTTATTCCTTGGATGACCCTTATTTTTTCAAGGTTCACCTTGATTCCTACTTTTGAAATGCAGTGCCCCAAGACTATGCCTTCTTGGACCATAAGATGGCTCTTTTGCCAATTGAGCCAGAGGTTTGTTTTGACATATCTCTTCAATACTTGCTCAAGAAGGTCTAGGGCTTGCTCGAACATAGCTCCATAGGTAGAAAATACATCCATAAAAACTTTTACCCTGCTACCAATCTATTGTTGGAAAATGCTAAGAACTAATCATTGAAATGTTGTTGGGACATTACATAGACCAAATGGCATCTGATGGTGAGCAAAAGTTCCCCAAGGACTTGTGAAATTTGTCTTTGCTTGGTCCTTTAGTGCAATTCAAATTTGGTTATAGCCACTATAACCATCAATAAATCTATAATAATAGTGCCTAGAAATGGTGTTTAACACTTGGTTGATGAAAGACAATGGAAAATGATCCTTGAAAGTTGCCATGTTGAGTAGTCAAAAATCAATGCACACCCGCCATTTGCCTTCTTTCTTTGGTACAATCATGAGTGGATTGACCCACTTACTATCTGCAATAGGGTAGATGAATCCCACCTTGAGGAGTTTTTCAATCTCCTCTTTGACAATTTGCTTTAATTTGGGATTCAAATGCCATTGTGGCTATTGTTTTGGCTTAACGGTAGGGTCGGTATATATCCGATGTTGGAATATTCTTGGATCTATCCCAATGAGTTCATAATATAACCAAGCAAAGGCTACTAACCACTTTTCCACAACTTTTATAAAATTTTTCTTCTATTTTGTAGCAAGCTTGGCATTAATAATAATCAACCTCTCATTTTTCAAAAATACATACTCCATTCCAGTTGGTAGTGTCTTCAATTCAAGGGGCTCTTATTTAAAATTGTCAAGAATTTCTAGCTCATCCCAATTGACATCATCATTTGCTCCTTTGAAGAGCTGGTGATGAACTTGCTCAAGTTCATCCATACTTGCAACATATTCGTCCCTCAGTAGGTTCCATGCATAATGTATTGTTGCTAGCATTAGTTGTTAGCCACTGGGTGCCTTCTTGTTTTGTGGTTGTTACGCATAGACATCTTTAGATCTCAGCCTTTGGTGCACACTACTTGCATGTAGAAATAGATGTTTTCTTTATTGACCATAACTTTTGCACACAATGGCACCTTGAATCACTGTATGCGATATATGGAACTCTCTTCTCCTTGATCTTTCCAAACTCATTTTCTTTTGATATTTCTAAGGAAAGATATCTAATGTTCATTTTGGCATTAATAGTACTTAACCATGCCCTTCCCATAATTATTGGAAAGTCCCCCTTGCAGTTCTCCACTTTGATTACTCAAAAGCAGCGAGATATGACCACCCACAAATGATGGTGATGATGTTCTCAACCAGTCCCAATGGAACAGTGATGGATTGGTCCACCAATTCTAGCTGGATGTTGTTCTTCTTCAAGGGAGGAAGGTTCCACATTGTGTACATCTCATGCGAGATCAGATTAACACTAGAACTAGAGTCAAAAAGAGCTTTACAAGGCTCATTCCTAGTAATTTGCAAGTAAACTAGGGGACTCCTGGGATCAACCAATTTTCTAGGCAAGTTACCAGCTTGAATCCAATCAAATATAACATGTGTTAGAATTATAGTATGGATTTGAAAAAGATTTTGGTTTGAAAGGGACTCAAATAAAGAGGAAATAAAAGAAGGTAGAGGAGTAGGGTCACAAACCACTGATGTGTCTGAGGGCTTTGGTGGACTACGAGGTCTGAAGAAGGGTCTTTTCTTTGTTCGTGGTTTTGACCCAGTAGATGGATTAACCAATTACAAGTTAACTACCCTCATAGCATTCCTTTGCTATGGTTGTGTAGGCAATTCACCCCGCATGGATGGAGTAGGTGGTAGTTGTGCAAGAGTTGGAGTAGGTGTAGGGATAGGAGGTACATGAGGGTAGTAGGTGACATCCCTCCTTAGATAGGAAAATTGGTATGTTTTAGGAGGGTAGTGGTGAGGTTGGTAAGCAACAACATGACCAGAGGAGTCCCATGGAGAAGAAGGTTGCTGAACATAGTAACTGTAGGGATCTAGTTGCCGGTAAGGGTATTATTGTCTTGGAGGTGACAATGCCCATGATTGTGGTTGTTGCCACTGCTGGTACAATTCATAGGGTTGCGAAGGAGTTCCACTTAGATAGTATTGCTATGGTTGGTGAAACTGTTAAGGATTGCCTTGTGGATAAGGTAATCTTTTGGGTGTTTTCCTTTGTGCAAGTCATGGATGTAAGGCATACACCCCAGATTCCTGCAAGTGTGATACAACTGGACAACATCCCTTAGGATGTTCATACTAGCAAACATCACATCCACCATCATCATTTGAGTCACTATTTATAGCCATCTCTATCACAGCCATTTTACCTTTACCCTTAGATATGACACATTCGGCCTCCTTATGCCTTCGATGCTCACACTCATCACTTTGCTCCTTGGACTCTTCAGCAATTTTTAAGATAGCATGAAACCTATTGTTCATGGAGTCCCATAATTGATCAACCTTAGCTATAATTTCTGATTGCAATTTCTGGAATGACAAGATTTTCTAATTAACCACCTCATCTCTAGTGAATTCATCCTCACTATCACAAAATCAAACCTCCTTCTTTCTAATAGAAGGGTCTTTATTGTATTCTTCTGCACTTTTACATTTTCTCAGCTCTCCTTCCTCCTTGGCTACCTACTTAATTAATTTTTGAATCTAACGAGCACTTAACTCTATCAATCTTCCTTGGGCATAGACACCAAGGGTTTTCCTAGTTTTAGACTACAACTCATCTACGATGTGGCAAAGTTGATCAAGCTGAGAGTATTCATGGCTGGAACACCTATGCAACAGAGAATAATATTGACCAATAGCAGCATCCAAGGATCATGATTCCCTTGTTTCCACCCTTGAATTTGTTTCCTTAAATTGGATACTCGGGAGTACATTTGATATTTGTTATTGAATAATTCCAACATTGTACTCCACCACCTAATCGATTCTGGTTCCAAGGATCAGTACCAATTTTTTGCTTGTTTTATAAGTATCCTTGGAAATAATTTTAGCTTTTGCCATTCATTCTTAATATTTTTCAAGGCATATGCATCTTGAAAGGCTTGAAGATAATTTTGCGGATCAGCATCATATCCTCCCTTGAACCAAGGGATGTTGTTCATATCTAGCCTCTTTATTCTATTGTCTTTCACATGCCTTGTTGAAATCCTCACAGCCTTTGCAATATTCAACATGCCCTGAGTAGCAAGTAGAGGTTCATCAAGGCCATGATGGTGTTGCCTATGATGTTCTCTACTAGCCCTTTTTTCTTGATGATGGGCCTCTCTAGATTGCCCACATCCTCGGTCACAACTGTCTCGATGGTCCTTTTTATTGTTTTGATCTCGTTGGTCACATTCATCATGGTTATTTCTTCTATGGCCATGATCTGAACTAGATGAAGAAAAAGAAGATGATGATGAAGGGGAAGAATAAGGTGAACTTGCTTTGCATTCATGCCTATTACCCTTCCTTCAATGCTCATGACCACGATTGTGATCATGATCTCCTTTATCCTCCTTTTCTTAACTTACTTCTCTAGATCCATTTTTGTCATTGGATCCATTTTGACCAATCGATCCTATAAATACAAGCTGAAAACATAAATATTAGATTAGATCTTTTTAGACTTTAAAGAACTTGTCAAATTTTGAGAAATGAAGAGCACAAGAACCTATCATCACTACATTATCCATGTGCTCTTAAGCCATCTTTTGCACCTGCAGCATTAGTTCAAGAGATAGAATTTTAAGGCTTCTATTGTACTTTCCATGAGTTAGCTCTAGCATTACATGTTGAAGGCTTCTATAGTACTTTCCATGAGTGTGATCCATGAATTCCTAGTGATGGTAGAAAGGCCTAATGAAGGTATAATTATGAGTAGTAGTAGCCATAGTAACAACATGTTGTAGGTCCATTTTAGCTCTAGCATTTAGTGATAGGAACCTTGGTCAAAATAGCTTTATTTTGGCCCAAAATTGACTCCATATCGTGCCTACGACTTCTTCATCTATCACCTAATCCTACATAGGTTTAATTCCATCCTATGAATCTATATTATACTCAATATCTGAGCTTCTTTTATCAGTTCTATCACACATACATTTTTCTCCCATCATTTATAATTTAGCTCTCCATAGGAGGAAAACACTTTGCAACTTATTAATAAAGCAGTTTATCATTTGGAAAAGGATTTGGGACCTTTCTTCTATATTTAAGAATCTCACTTTTATTATTTTACACTTATTTCATTGCATTCTATACGTAGAATTTTTTCCTATCTCTTACATCATATTTTATACTTAGTCAAAATTTTTAGTATTTTACATTTAGCTATTTTTTCATATAAAAATTCCATTTTTTCGAGAGGGATTAGACATCCTGCTCTCTATATAATAATATTAATATTTCAACATTTTTTTCTTTTATATAATTTTTGTACTTATCTTTGATTCCATTTATCATATTTCATTCCATACTTAAATTTTCAAGATTTTTATACTTATTTTTCAGCATAAAAACTCTATCATTTGGAGAAAGAATTGAGACCCATGCTTTTATGTTACAGTTAGAATGTTTTAATATTTTATGCTCTTTATGTATATTTTACACTTAATTTTTATTCCATTGTTCATAGCTTATTCTACACTTTATTTTTCAATAATCCATACTTAGTCTTTTTTCTAGTGATGTTATACATAGTCATTTTTATCATTAAAATCTTTACTTTTTCATCATTTGTTATTCCTAAATTGTGCAAGGTAGGATAAGTCCATATTTGATTGGAGGATGCATACTTATTTATTTTATAATCATTGATTTATTGAAGGTTACATTGATTTGAAGATCATATATAGCTATGTGTTAAGTATCTCAACACTTAGTTCATGAAGGTGTCCTTATAGAGGTGTAAAGAACATTTCTATAGGAACAAGATTACTTCATGAGAAGGAGGCACAATGAGAGAAATAGGAAAGGTGTAGGTAGCTTATTAAGATCTATAGAACCATCTCATTGAGGATTCCTTGGAACCTTATAGTATTGATGTAGCTTGTATGGTGTGCCATGTTTGGTATGTTACAGGTTCTCCACCTTGACTTTCTCATCATGGGTAGTAATCCCTATTATAATTAGGATGTTTATGATTTCTTCAAGATTTTTAAGAGGATCCCTAAAGAGGTGATGGGTACATGGAGGTTTACTATAGGTAGATAATAACACTATATCATTAATGATGTAGTTACATGAGGTTTGAACATGTCATATGATCATGAATAGATGTACTTCACTTCAATTACCATTAAGAAAAGAGTGCTTTGGTGAGACATGTTAGCTTGATGATGGAATCGAATTTCGTATGGCTTATTTTGAACTTTAAGCCTTACTGTTGTACATTGATTTGAGCATTTTTCTTAAACTTGTTACATGTTATTCATGAGATTTGTAACATGTTCTTGGACATTAAGGATTGCTTGACATAGAAGGGGTAGAAACAATAAGTTGGGTAGTTGGTGCATCTTCTTGCAACACCCATGATGGATTATCTCTTTCTCATTTTGAGGAGACTAGTTGTAGTTCTAGTAGGATGGGGTAGTCCTAGCTTTTCTTATGGTGGTGTCTACCATCTATAGATATTTGAGGATTTGACCATATTGGAATGCTAAGTTCATTGCTATTCTTGATCTTGTTCTCTATAGCTAGCAGGTATTTATGCATTGGAATGCTTAGATGAAGTATCTCTATGATCCATGAGTTCCTAGTGATGGTAGAAGGGCCTAATTAAGGTCTAATTATGAGTAGTAAAGATGTTGTAGGTCCATTTTAGCCACTAACAGATGTTATTAGGTCTTTGTAGGTAGTGAAGATTCAAGCTCTTTTGACATAGATGAACCAGTTGGGAGCCTTGATGGAGTCTTATATGACTTACATGGTTACAAACTAGTAATATTTTAATGACTTTGTTAGTGTCACAATGAGGAAGATTTAGATCTTGTATCCTTTTATAGATGTTAAGGATGTGAATTAAGTGGATATTTCTCAACCATATCTTCATGAGATTCTTTCATTTTAGCCTAAGTCACTCTCATCTTTCATGGGTGAAGGTGCATAAGTAGGAGATGCACAATTGAAGGATGCATGTGAGGGGATTGCGCTATTTGATTTTCATGAATAGCTAAATGTAGAAGGACCTAAGGATGTTATTGGAGGTGCAGTAGATGATGTTTCTAATGATGCTAAGACTATTCCTCATCGCTTGTGTGATCAGCCTTAAAGCCTTTTTCTTACCTTATTTTATTTTATTCATTTTCCTTTTTATTATGTATATATAATGTAAAAAAGAAATATAATTTGGTGTGTGTATGTATATAGATGTTTCTTTTTGCTATATTTTTTATTAAATGATATGTTTCCTTATTCGTTACTCTCATCCAGTTTTATCAAGACTATAAAGGACTAGTTTGAGGCTATGTTAGGATGTGGAGACACACCTATTTTAATGTCTTTTTAAGTGTTTTCATGTAGGAGTAGACCTTGAAGCTAGAAGTGCAGAGTTAGTTGACAACTACATTAAGTTCTCCAAATCCCTTTGACTTTCACTGAGCTCATGGTTAGGTCATCATAAATGTTTCAAGTCAATGCATGTAGCTCATGGTTAATGCATGCTTAGATCATGCTTAGCAAGAAACTCATAATTAGTGATCAAATTATGCCTTGAGCAAAAACATGAATTATAAGTAATTTAGAGATTGTGATGTTTCAATGATGTAATCATGATCGTTGTTGCAACTTGTACCATGCTTACATTAAGGTTATGGCACATTATTGAATTGATGTGACCAAATTACTAATGCTGCTCTTATGTTGAGGCTGTAATTCCTAATTTAAAATGAATATGAGTTATGCCATGGTCATGAGGATGATTGATCAACAAGCAATTCAATAGTTATGCCTTAAGCCCAAGTAGTAGTAAAGTTGGGTAGGTGTTGTAACAATAGCAACTAAAGTCTCAATCTATACATGTAATAGTTGAGCTTGTAATTCAACATTCCACTATGAAGATGATGTTAGGAAGAAATCTAAGAAGATGAAAAATAGTCATGATTGATATTGAATGAAGAATTGATATTACTTGATTTGTAGTTGATTTGATAGACTATAATTGTAATTAGATATTTTTGTGTAAAGACAACTATCCCACCACAAAGAATAGCCTAAATAACTTGTTTTATGTGGTTGCTAGTCTCTAGTACCACGAAGGCACAGATACCTCCAAATAGTCTCTTGTTAGTTTGTAATGAATTCAATATGGTTAAGTATGTTTAATAATAATGATCAATTCCCAAAGTAATAAAAAATTTCTAAAGATTTACTATCCTATATGGATAATGACTATCTCTAATAGTTTTCTCTTAATGTAATTAAATATATCAACTATCTCTCCTTTGATCCTAGCTTTAAATTTTATATAACAAACATATATATTGAATGGATGGTTTTATAGAAATGTTAATCTCATATTTTGAACTATCTACTAGCTAACTTCTTGATGTTGAACTAAAAAATCTTTGCCAAATAAAGTAGGAGATTGATGTATAAAGATTATTTGGAAAGCTCAAAATCATTTAATGATGACAGTTATTGCTACATTAAGTTGATTTAGAATTGACAATTATAGAAGCTATCTCATTCAATCAGAATAACATAAATATGTTAAACTTTTGATATAGAGAAAATAACACATTCCAAAACTAACAATCCACTCATATGGAGTTGTACAATATTAAAGCTAGACAAAACATAAAAAAACTACTTAATTAGAAATTATAGATAAGAGAGAAAAGCTAAAAGAGAAAGATAAAACCCATTTAAAATGCCATTATAAAACTATATCTACAAGCTTGTTCTCCCCAAAACTTCCTCCATAACATATATGCTCTAGGTTTTATATTAACCTCAAGCAGTTAGAATAGTTACAAAATTTAAAGCTGTAGTTTTCTTACATTCTCTTCATATAATTGCAAGTTGTTAGCTAACTGTTTAGCTTCTTGATAGATTTTTTCCATTCTCTAAACTTGGAGCACTTCTATTGCCAAATTGCTAAGATAACCTCCCACGATAAGTATCTTAATAGTCTGATTCATTGAATTTGGCTTAGTGTTATCAAGCTTCTTAATAACCTCCTCCACATTGCTTTCTCCCAAGCTTGATTCTATTATTAAGTTATTTATTTCAATCAAAGAAACCCATGAACTAGAATAAGCTTGTTCTAACACTAACTTCTTCATGGAAATTTCATGTATGATCCTTGTAATTGACATCATCATTATATCAAGGAATCCTTATTTATACTGGGATACCTGTTGTCTTTTGACTCTAGCCAAATCATACCACTCTCGAGCTTTTGTCTCCATCTAAACAAACATACATTGTTTTTCTCTTATTTTTAAAATTTCTTCTCTTGTTTTCTTTATTCATTTCTTGCTATACTCTATTTCAATGATTACTTCCTTAAGGCTTGGTAGAGCAAGGTGAGAGTAATCTAGAGCTTTTCCTTTTCTTGCTAGTTCTAACTTTAAGCTCATAATAGTTAACCCTTCTTCTAGTTTCTTATTTGTGTATTCCTGGTTTTCAAGTAATAATTTAATGATGGTTATTTTTACCTTGAGCTGCTTGTTTTTTGGCTTTAATTCTTAACTTCCTCTTATAGCTTTGATACTTCTTGTTCATTCTACAAGAGAAATTTGTTGAGCTTGTTTATTTGGCTATCAACTATTTGTTCCATGTCTTTAATCAATATGGTTATGGTGTCTAACATATAGTGATGGAACATTACAAGCCTTTGTTACCTTGTTTGTGGGTTATCTTCCTTGTATTGGTAGATTACACTGGCTTCTATCTTTGGCATAGTAGGGAGCTTTTGAATCAATAGAATTGGATCTTCTTTTTCTCTAACATTGAGAGCATGTGTTGCTTCCTTCATCAAGTATCTAGATGGAAAAGTGAGGGTTGAAGACAAGCTTTTTTCTTCTTTCTGCTATTGCTACTGCTCTTGCTGTTTCTATAGTTTCATTAGCTTCTACTATTCTATAAGTTGCTACTATTATTGCTCTTTTAACCATTACTCATAAGGCTATTGTTGCAATTGCTATTGCTATTGTTCCTCCTTTACCCTTGTTTGCTCAACTCTAGCCTTCCTTATAGCATTTGCCCTAGCTTATTCTACTCCATTAAGGAGAAACCTCTCATAAGCATAGCATTCTCTAGCTCTAATAGGTTTCAAGAAAAGTAATTTTCTTTCATTATAGCTAGGTGCTCTTTAGAGAAATATTTGGCCAAAGGATGATTTATATTCTTGATCCATATACACACCTCAATGACTACGGCATCATAGGCTAAAGTTATTAATTTCATCCATAGGCTCTTTTTTAGCTACATTGGAGCTTTCTCTTTAACCTAATCAATCTTTTTCTTTGAAGCTTTTAGATAGACTATATTGGTATCATTTGAACAATTTATTAGAAAAATCTCAAAATACAAAGAAAATTCATTAAAGGTAAGGAACCAAGCTCAACTTACAACTCTTTGAAGGATCTTAGAGGCCATACTTGTTCCCTCTCAATCCTTAATTACTCACAATGGAGTCCAAGCTTAAGATAAGACACTTATAAGAGATTCCCTTAACCTCTCTTAAGTGTTCTTCCTTTCCTCTTACTCAATTTTCTTGCATAAGATCTCCTCCCTCAAGAGCTTTCTATTTTGCTCTTTTTCTTGGTTAGGTACTAACATTGATGAATTACATCAATATTTATAAGCAATTGGAAGATAAGAAACCTAGAGAAGTTTTCTCAACTCAGCTTGAGATTCTTTAGATGTTTTTCAAGTCATCTCACCTTTTCACCATTTGTTTTCATCTTGCTTTGGCTATTTCGCTCTTAATTTGGCTATTTCTTGAATTGCAATGGTTTTTTTTAGAAGTTTCCCTAATTGTATAGATAATCTCTAACATTGCCAAGATGTTTTCTACAAAAATCTAGCTCTCAGTCAAGATATTCGCAGATTTTTTAAGATGTCTCATCTAGGCTCAAGATGTCCCATGCATAGTGGAGATGTCTCATTTGAGATGTCTTAGGTTCTAGTGAGATGTCTCACCCATTAGTGCTAAATACAACAATGCTTGTTTTAAGATTTGGAACCTCCATATGCCTTCAAACAAGTCCACATAGAACTTGGAACCCTCTAAACTCATCAAAATTAGCCAAAACACCCCAAAACCTACCAAAACATACATGTAAGGTAGAATTAGGGGAATTGGAAGAGGTGTTCCTATACTAGCTCTCCCATTCTTAAAAATGTCATGCTTCATAACCTTTTACAAGTTGGAAGGTATCATGCCCCCATGACTCAAGTTAATTACAAAAATCATGACTTAATCCATTATAAACATGAGAATGAATATCATTAAAGGTTTTGGTTTTAAGCTTCCTTTGTTCATGGGGGCTTGTCCTCATGTCCCACCATGCTTTCTTTACTTGAGTATCTCCTTGGAATGCTTTCCTTACATCCCCATGATAACTCAAACCTACAGCAAATAAGGAAAAAGAAAAAGAAAAAGGATTAGGCTTTCTTAATCCAACATCCTTTCTTCACTTCTCTTTTCTCTTCTTCATCATCTTCTTCTTGGTGTTTGGAAGACTATCACTTAGCTTCCCATCATCATTAGCACCACCATGTAGATTACCTTCATGCTGCTCATCCATTTTCCAATTAAGATAATCAAATCCATGAACACACTTCACGAATTCATCATTACTATAATCAATAGTAAGCATCTTCAAATTTCAAAAGTCATATCATTATTAATGTCTTCACTCGCATCAATAATGACCTTCTCACAATGTTTATTCCAATAGATATAATCATCAAATAAATTATAATTATTAGTCTTCCTCTTACTAACAATGGCATCAAAAGTCAGAACATGACTTTCCATCCTACCATAATCACCACAATGATCATGATGATCATCATTATCATTGAATAAATTACTATCAAGTTGAAGTGAAAAACTAGAATCCATCACATTGGCTTCAACATGAGAGATATTACTACTATCAACAAGGTCAAGGTCACTTTTAATTATCTTTTAATGGCTTATCCCATCCATCTTTGGTTCAACTTGATATTCAACATGTGATTGTCCAATCTCATCAAAGCTTGAAGGTTCACGATCCCAAATAGGAGTTCCTAATTCCAATGGCTTCTCTACTTCAAAGGAATCATCAACAACCTCTTAATCTCACTTTGGAGGTACCAACTTAAAGGTAGACTCTCCTCCATGATTTTAACATCAAGTGTATCAAAAACATCATCAAAGTAATCATTCTTCCACATACCTTGGCTAGAAGACTTACCTCTCTCCCATGAGATAACCTCAACTTGGCTTAGAATCTCTTTTTTCTTGCCACAAGGTATAGAAAAATTACAAAAAGAATGAGTATCATACCATCCAGTGCTACCCTTGATCATCCTTGAGGAAGTCCCTTGATCTTTGCCACTTGATGAGTGGCGAGGTACCCGTACACTCAACCATACGAATACGAGCGTAGCACGCGCGATCTGGTCGAACTCCATAGACTAAGTGCCTACACCCTCATGGAACACTTAAGGTTAATTATTCGTTGTCTTCCCAGACTTACTTGTAGTTGTCACAGTGTATGGTTAAGTAAGTCTGAGGTATATGATTTTTATGTCTTTTCAGTTTTATCTCCTATGTTGATAAGGTGAAGGGTTGAAGAGACTAATTACTAACTTTAACTAACTAACGAAGTCTAAATTAACCTAGGATCAGCATCCATTCCAACTTACTATTCACAGCCTGAACCAATGCAACCTTAGTTACCAAATGCTAATTATTGTTGGGATCACCAAGCGTAACGCACGTGCTTGAAGCGGTCGTACTAAGGCACTTAACTAGGAGAGAAGGATTGAAAGAGATTTAATAACTAATAAAGCAATTAAATGGTAAATAGTAAATAATAGTAAATAAAGTCCTAAGTAGCCTATTTCATGCACTGTAAGGTTTATCCAAGAAGTTCATCTTTATTATCGTACACAAACATGTGTTCAGGTACAATATTTGCTCGAATAAAGATCCGTTCACTTTGGAGCTCCTACTGTGGGCACATGGAAAATATTCTAGCTCTAGAGAGGTAAAACTGCCAGAGTTTCACTAAGGGTCTAAATATAAATGTAAAACAAGGGAGAGCCACCTCTTATTTATAGGCTTGGTGACGCACCGCGATATCGCGGCCCATGCAATATCGCGTCCCATCATACCCCCATGACTGAATAAAAACTCGTCCTTGAGTTCCTTAAAAAATATTGGGATGGTATGGGATTATTGACTCAAATGGAATTAATGGGATGATATGTGAACAAATCATCATTATAAGACATGAAAAAACAGGTGTTCACGAGAACAAGAGTGAACACCTTATTACATTGACATTAGGCCTTATTTGGCAGTTGAGAAATAGAGAGAGAAAGAAGTTTTGCTACTGCCAATGCCAAGATTACACTTTTTGTTGTCCATCCATAAGTGCACCATTGATCTTGCTCCTTGCATAGCTGCTTAGCACTGCTCCATTCCATGTGTTCCCTCCAGATCTACTCCGTTGTTGTATGATTGCCATATGCACACCTAACACAATCTTTATATTAGCAAGGGTAAATGGATTTTAATGTAGTTGATACCTTGCTTCGATGAAAGGTCCATTGGCTGAGTTGTGGTATGGTTGATTGTGGGTTTAGAGATATAATATTTATGATTACCAAAGGTGTAGAGGTTAGGAGAAAATTGAAAAAATTGGGCCCCATACCCCCATGACTAATCGTGAACCTCTAGTAGCGATAGAATGGAGAAAGAAAAGGAATAAGAAAAATAGATAAAAAGGGACAATTATGACATCTATGAAATGGATGTCAAGATGGAAATGAACAAAATAAAATTAATTGCTTAGAAAATGTTAGGGGAGAAAATTGAACTAATGCACCAAATAGGAATGTCAGTGCGTCCTCCCCAAAGTAGGCTCATGCCCTTAATGCCTTGACAAACCCACATACAAAGAATCTGTAGGCTCTAGGAATGTCATTTGGAACAAGAGTTAAAGTCTTAACTATGCTGACCTAAATTGTCGGTGTAAGGCTGGAAGGGAAACAGACACCGAGAGATTGTCGGGCAGCCACAATTGACCCTACCTTTGCTCGAGGGCAAGCTGGAAAGGTAAACAAAGGCAAAGTGCCTTGGATGGTCTACATGCAAATCAACCAAGGACTTCCCCGAGCGTAAGCTATAGCTAGCGCTGGGGTTATCATAAATGATGTCTTAAAACGTGTAAATGCGCGTAAAATGTAAACATGAGCCGTAAGATGTAAGAACGTAAGACGTAATCAAACCGTAAACTATAAACTGAACATAAACTAAATGTAAGCAGAAATGTAAACAAAACATAAAACAGAAAATGGAAATAATGTTTGGTTGACAAAACGGAAATGATGTATTAATTAGAAAAGATGTGCACCAGTCAAAGCGTAGTTACGTGTAGATGGCAGGTTGAACGCCTAGCCCCAGGGTGATGTAACATGATGATGCAATGATGTGATGTGATGAATGTAAGAAATGCTTGGATACCAATAGTCAGGTGTGCCGAGCGCCCAAGGATTGCAGGTTCTATCCTCTCTTAGAATTGTCAATCTCTCTCCTTTTTTTGCCTCCTGGTTTATGTGAATTGACAAGGTATTTATAGGGTTGGGTTGGGCTTGTGCATGAAATTCAAAAATGGAATCAACGGCTGGGAGATGAGAGGAAAGCAAATCTAGTGACATGTGTCCAATGGACAATTGTGCTCAGGTTGGATGTGTGTTGGCGAGAGTAGGATGTGTGTTGGATAGTCATGCATTAGTTGGATTTTTGTCAGATAGTTGTGCACAAGTTGGATGTGTGTTGGATAGTTGTGCACAAGTTAGATTTGTGTCGAATAGTTGTGCATGAGTTAGATGTGTGTTGGATAGTTGTGCATGAGTTGGATCTGTGTCAAATAGTTGTGCACGAGTTGGATGTGTGTTGGATAGTTGTGCATGAGTTGGATTTGTGTTGGATAGTTGTGCATGAGTTGGATTTGTGTTGGATAGTTGTGCATGAGTTGGATGTGTTTCGGCAAGCTATGCACGAGTTGGATGTGTGTTGGATAGTTGTGCATGAGTTGGATGTGTGTCGGCAAGCTATGCACGAGTTGGATGTGTGTTGGATAGTTGTGCATGAGTTGGATTTGTGTCGGATAGTTGTGCACGAGTTGGATGTGTGTTAGCGAGAGTTGGATGTGTGTTGGATAGTTGTGCATGAGTTGGATTTGTGTTGAATAGTTGTGCACAAGTTGGATGTGTGTCGGCAAGCTACATTCTTGACCAGGTACATCGCATTTTACAATTTATGGGTTATTCAAGCCCATGAAAGTACATTTAATTTAGATCATGAGGGCCTGACTATCCCACAAATAAAGATTTACGATGAAATGTACAAGGGAAATTCGAACCATCTTGCTTCAAACTTCTTTGTCCCTGAGTTTTTCTGGAATTTTCTAGGAGTTGCTGATGTTGAGAATTTTCTGCCATTTTTTGAAATTTTCTGGGAGTTGTCGATGCTAAGAATTTTTTACCAATTTTTGAAATTTTCTGGAATTTTCTAGAAGTTGCTAATGCTGAGAATTTTCTACCATTTTATGGAATTTTCTGAAATTTTCTGGAAGTTGGTCATGCTGGACTCACGCTACCAACGTGACCTGGGTGTCAGTGAAAAAAATGAGTGTTTTTGAAGCTGAAATCTAAAGTTCTGGAGGCTGAAACTTGAAGAAATCATTAATGGACCTTGAGGGTGACTTGTCCCTTCAAAATTAGACCATTTTGACCCTGTTTTGAGGTTGTTTTGAGCCTGTTTTGAGGCTCTGAAAGTTGGTCACGCTGGACTCATATTGCAGCCTAACACTTTTAGATTTGGACTATTTTGACTTGATTTTGAAGCTGTTGGAGTTGCTCATGCTGAGGGCAAGCTAGCTTGATAACGTGAGTAAGCTGGCTTGGGCAAGTTGGGGTTGACCTCCCTACCTTAGTCAAATTTTTCCTTTTGAATGCTTGAAAGGGTTTGAGTCATTTTCAATTTAAAGTGCTAGGCCAAAATTAGTGGTGTTTCATTCGCCTCTCTTTGTTGACGTCTGGAGGAATCTACCCGAGAGACATCAACAAAGAAGTGCAAAACACCATGAACAAACAAGTACCAAACATTATCCATCAGCCTGCTGGATGTCATCGCATTGTGTCCAATAGTACATAGGATTTGGAAAATGCAGTTTGGGATGCAAGGGGAGGGGATTGGTTGAAACTAGGGGAAGCCAAGAGTTGGTCAAGGGTGATAATTGCTGCCAAGATCTATGGGAGAGGAATGCTCTCTTATGAACAAGTTATATCTTTGTTCTTTGTCCATAGCCAGTGTTCAGCAGACTCGGAGCCAAGATGTAGGAAGGTGCGTTCTTTGGAGAAACAGGACTCTTATAGAGTGTTCACGGGGCCCGTTGTAAACAGCCAAAGCCACGCAATGGTGTGCAACATGGTCTCTTTGAGACACAAGTGTAATTGTTTTTCAAGACAATTGCCTTCTCGCCTGGGGCTTGTATGAGAAGAGCCAACAATCCATGGTTTGTGATGTCGACGGGGTCATGAAGACCTTTTCCATGCATTTTGCTCTTTGACTATTTTTTGTTCTTTTCCTTTTTATTTTTCTTGTTTGTTTCTTCTTTTCTTTTGTTTTTGTCTTTCTTTGTCTTTGTTTTTTTCTTTTATTTTTCTTTTTCTCTTTGGTCTTTTTAAAAGAGCTTGCTTTTAGTGCTATGCTTGTATTTGAGCACTTGCATTTTATGTCATGCATTGTGCACTGTGTTTTGAGTTGTGACTACTTAGGGAGTTATAGTGTGCAATAGTGTATCAAGAGTTTTAAGATGAGTGGAATGTGTCAAGGGGGGATGTAATCGAATAGGATAAGGGAGCATGATGGGGAATAGGGAATGTATTAGGAGTCAAGAATGTACTTATGAACGGATTAATTAACCCAGTCACGTGCATTAGGAAAAATGTGATACCTTGTCATCATGATGAAGTGCATCTAAGCACGAATGCCTCAGAAGTGTCATCCTGCAAACACAACTCCAAGAAGATAAGAAAAACCACCAATGAAACAGTCAGCTAAACACTTTAACAAGGAGATGGAGTCACCACGTGCAATTTTCAACATAGACAGAATTATGAACAACATCAGCTTCATTAGTATCCATGAGAAAAATCATGTAGCAAGTCTTTGTAGAACATGAACAGTTGATTGCAGCGACACATCTTTTCAAGTTTTTCTTAGTCGTTGATGATGTCACTAATTTATAGTCTTAGCGGACTGTTGTGGATTAGTTTCACGTCATAACCCCTTGGATGATGCCAGTTTAGCGTTGTGGCGAACGATGCATTGCTAGTTTATAGTCATAGCAGACTGCAAAGAGGCAAACTAGTTTATAGTCTTAGTGGACTTTGAATGCTAGTTTCATGTCATGGTAGACAGATGTAGCAGTTTAGTGTCATATCGGATAGAACTCTGTGGTATCAGTTTTAAGTCATGATGCCAAGACTACTCTGTGGTATCAATTTTAAGTGATGATGCCAGGACTACTCTGTGGTATTAGTTTTAAGTCATAGTGCTAGGACTACTCTGTGGTATCAGTTTTAAGTCATGATGCTAGGACTATTTTGTGGTATCAGTTTTAAGTCATGATGCCAGGACTACTCTGTGCCAGTTTATAGTCATAGTGGACTGATGCTTACCTTGCTTGTATAAAGTGTGATGTTGTATGCATGGTCATGCTACGTGCCTACGAGATCCTGCAAAAATGAACTAGGAAAAAAACAACATCAAGCGACACATGTCATACATAGAGTTAGAATGTACGAATGAAAGAAAAGCAATGCAAAAAGTGATAGTTTTAGGTTGTTTCGGGCCGTATGCTAGTTTAAGGCCTTTTTGGGCCATGTGTTTTTGTAGTTTTATGTTTTTATGTTTGATGTTTTTCAAATGCAATCTATAAACTAAGTTGACAAATGTCTAAATAAAGAAAAATGTGTGATCTAAGTGAGCGGGAAAAATATAAACACATAGGCTAGTGCAATGTAAACTAAAGTTAAAAATGCATGTAAAAGGGGTAGGTAGAAGGTAGGCAACCATCTAGCACATTTTCAGCCAAGGGAGAGTCTTGGTCATGTAGTTGCTTTCTAACTAGGCATGGATTAGGGAGCATGCAAGGTTTAGGGTCCTCTAGGGGGTTGTCGACTTCAACCACTCATTCGGGTGTGTTAGCCTTAAGCATTGCATTGGTTGTCGTAGGTGTACCATTAAGAAACTCTTCTTCCAAAACTCGCACCATGTCTATGTCGTGGATAGTCAAAGAGGAAACATTATTACCATGCATGATAAATTGACCACCTTCGTATAGAAGGTGGATTTCTTGGTGGATGGGAGAGGAGATGGCCCTTAGTTGAGCTAGCCAAGGCCTACCTAGAATCATGTTGAAACCTGGCATCTCCTCTCTGATAGTGAAATCTACGCTAGTGGGGAATTGCTCTCCTACTACAAAGGCTAAGTTGATTGTACCCTTGACTGTGACATGTGATCCATTTAAGGATTTTAGACATCTGGTTTTGGTTGGCTTGATTTCATCTGCCAGGCCTAGCTTGTCGATGACGAAGTACAGGACTACGTTCGTTGCTGCACCATTGTCAACATGCACTCTACGGATGATGCACTGTCCAACACGAATGCTAATGGATAGTGGAGCTGTAGTGACTTTCCCTCGTTTGGGGTTGACTTTAACTGCATCATCATGAAAGGCTAAGGTTGTTGAACCAAATTCTTATGTTGTGGGAGGCATCATTGTTACACGGATGGATGCCTCATTTGCAGGGATGTCCTCCATAACATGAATGGAGGCTAAGACCTGGGCCAATTCTTGGCAGTGAGTAGGTGAGGTCCTGACTAGGTCGTATAAGCTAAATGTTGTGTTCTTTTGCTTGAGTGTTTGCTTTACCTAGGTTAGTGTAGTTACGAAGTCCTTGTCATTAGCTGTTGTGTTAGCTTTGACTTCCTCTGTGAAGCTTGAGAGACAGACCTCTCGGAAGGGGGACTTAGGCTTGGTTTGCTTGGGGGTAGGGGCCCCAGTGTTCAGTTGTTGTTTGCTAGTTATGGCCTTTGCTTTAGTCATGGGAGTTGCAAGGTGCTCGTTTGTCCTCTTGCGTTCCCATTTGGTGGCCCTACCTGGGTTGCTAGTGGGGTCAACCCTTGGAGGAGGGGGGATTGAGATGTTGCCCACTGTTGGGCTTCAGGTAGGTGAGGGGCCATCTCGTTGTGGCACTCTTATGATGAAAATTTGCTTAGCGGTTTTTGTTGCTGCGTCATGCCAGTTTAATGTCTTTGTGGATGAGTCGTGCCAGTTTAATGTCTTAGCAGACGATGTCTATGGAGCCTTAACCACAAAGGGTGTTGTGGATGCCTGGGGTGGCACCTTGATAACAAAGGGAGGCCTCTTGTTTGTGGGGGCTGGGGGAATCCTTACCTTGCTGGGAGACACATGGATCACAAAAGGTTTTTACACAGGTTTTGGCTTGCCACCTATGCTAATTGAGTTTATGACATAGGAGGCATTATCTGTGTTAGATTGACTTGCCATGTCAATCACTAGTTGGCCTTATTCTATCATTCCCTGTAGGTCATCTTGCAAGGCATGACAACTGTCTATACTGTGACCAGCCATTTGATGGTAATGACAGTATTGGTCCAATTTAAAATGTTGTGGGAGGCTCATGTGGTACTGCTAAGGTGGGGTTCCTTAGTAGTTCACAATACCTGTCATGTTTTTGGCAGGTAATCTCCGATACGTGTTTGTGTTGGATTTCCAGGCTTTCAAGAGTTGCTCCAATAGTTGAGAGGGTTGCATCGGTAGTGGTGTATACTTTGAGCAGTCTTTGCGCTGAAAGTTGGGCCTTGGGGTGGCCCCTGCTGATGTAGGTGAGTTGGTGCCAAAGTTACCAGCTTTATTAGCTGGGGCTTTAGGTTGCTTAGCTTTTGGGCCCCAGTTGGTTGCTTTTGTGATTGTGGCTATTGTTGCCTCGATTGTATTTTGCTTGCGAGTATGTTGGTTTTTGTAGGCCACATAAGCTGAGTCATTGCTAGCTTGTGTTGCTTCCTCTATGTCCTTAATTTGTACAAATACCTGACTTAAAGTACGAGGGTTTAAATAATAAATTTTTGATTTAATGAATCATTTGTAGCTACCTTAAGGATGGTAAGAAAATATGTTTCAGGAATAGGTTCATGAAGTTCATTTAGGGCGGCACTCCATCTTTGGATAAATTTCTGTGTTGGCTCTAAAGGCGCTTGTTTAATTTGAATCAAGCTATCTAATGTGGCTTTAGGTTCTAGATTGTATTTGAAATAGGTGACAAACTGGTGCAACAAATCCTCTAGAGAAGATATAGAGCTACGAGGTAAGGCTCGGTACCAGTCTAAGGCTTTTCTTATTAAAGACATAGCAAACACACGGAAAATTACATGGGGCCATGCTTGAAGCAAAAGACTTTTGGTTCAGAATGTCACTAGGTGGGCATTTGGATCTCCCTCTCCATTATACTTGGTCAATTGAGGTAACGAGACTCCCTTTGGCAAGGTTAAGGTTGGAACTAAGGGGTCAATTGGGTTATCTTGATAGAAATCTAGTACATTGACTTCCTCATTATTCAAAGTTTTAAGGTGTTTTAATTCCTCTGCTAAGGAGTGCATCATTTTTTGTGTGTCTGCCCATTCTTGGGTAGTAGGCAAACCAGTGGATTGAGTGGATTGTGGATGATAATGATTTAATTGTTGTATTGTTTGTGGGAAGAGAGGTTGTTGGGCGAACGTTTGTTGTGGTGGAATGGTATTCAAAACTAAGACTATCTATGAAGCCCATTGCCCAGCCACAGGTTGTGAAGTAATACCTTGAACATGTTGGGTTGGAGTAATCAATGGTGCTTCATGGATTTGCACCTGAGGTATGTAATGGATGGATGTGGAAGCTGGTATGACTGATGGCATTCCAATTACTTGAGGTCGAAAGATTGACCCTACGTTGGTTTGGGGAGGGAGTTGTTGGGACTGTACTTGTGGAGGAATGATGGAAGTAGATGCATCAGAGTGAATATTATTGGGTACAGAGAAGATAGGAGGAATGATGGAAGTAGACGCATCAGAGTGAATATTATTGGGTACAGAGAAGATAGGAATGGAAGTAAGTACCTCTTGTCGAGAAACTGGTGCTCGAGTGTTTGCGGATGAAAGAGGAAGCATAGTTTCTTCCAAGAAAGGGTGGAACAATGAGTTTGTGTAGGCATGGGGACTAATGGTATGGTAGGAATCTCCATGTTTAGATTGGGCTGCAAAATCATCTTCCTCATCTTGAGGCTCTATTGGCGGTAGTTGTAAGGCTTGAATTCTAGCCATAAGAAGCTAGGATATGAGTTTATAATGGTTTTCAGATAGCGGGATTATGGCAAATGCTGAAGGGATGAACTCAGGTCCTCCTTTGTGGATAAATTCATATTCTCGCTTTGCTTCCCTTTCTATACGGTCAATAGGTAAGTTGGCTTGGATTTTGATGCAGATGAAGTTATACTGTTCGAGTGTGAGAGTGGCATAGGTAGGGTCTTTGCCCTATATCCTAAGCGACTGCTGTGTAGGGCCTTGAGGGTTTACTTGTTCAATGATAGTTATGGGTTCCGTAGCAGTCACAGGGTTTGAAGTTTCAGTGATTGGTAGTGTTACTGGGTTGAGTTGGAAGGATTCCATAACGAACATGAGTAGATTGGGCTAGATGAATGGGGTTGGATTGTAAGTAGTTGCAACGTGACCGTGACACAAACACAACATGATAGAACTAATCAAACCAGACCAACAAGACAAGCTCATCATGACCAATAGGGATAGGAGACTCATAGGGTAAGATGAAAAAGTTTTGATAGGTAGCGTGATCAACATTTTAACAATGGCAAATTCAAGCCCTCCTTCTAGTGCCAAAAACTATGTTAACCTAAATTGTTAGTGTAAGGCTGGAAGGGAAACAGACATCGAGAGATCGTCGGGTAGCCATAGCTAACCCTACCTTCGCCTGAGGGCAAGCTGGAAAAGTAAACGAAGGCAGAGTGCCTTGGATGGTCTTCACACAAATCAACCAAGGACTTCCCCGAGTGTAAGCTATAGCTAGCACTGGGGTTATCGTAAACGATGTTTTAAAACATGTAAATGCACGTAAAATGTAAACATGAGCCGTAAGACATAAGAATGTAAGGCGTAAACAAAATGTAAACTATAAACTGAATGTAAACTGAATGTAAGCAGAAATGTAAATAGAACATAAAATAGAAAATGGAAATAATTTTTTGTTGGCAAAACGGAAATGATGTATTGCTTAGAAAAGATGTGCACTAGTCAAAGCATAGTTGCATGTAGATGGCAGGTCAAATGCCTAGCCCTGGGGTGATGTAACATGATGATGCGATGATGTGATGTGATGAATGTGAGAAATGCTTGGATGCCAACAGTCAGGTGTGCCGAGCACCCAAGGATTGTAAGTTATATCCTCTCTTAGAATTGCCAATCTCTATCCTTTTTTTTACCTCCTAGTTTATGTGAATTGATAGGGTGTTTATAGGGTTGGGCCAGGCTCGGGCACAAAATTCAAGAATGGAATCAATGGCTAGGAGATGAGAGGAAAGCAGATCTACTGACATGTGTCCAATGGATAGTTGTGCTCAGGTTGGATGCATGTTGGCGAGAGTTGGATGTGTGTTGGATAGTTGTGCACGAGTTGGATTTGTGTCGGATAGTTGTGCATGATTTGGATGTGTGTTGGATAGTTGTGCACGAGTTGAATTTGTGTTGGATAGTTGTGCACGAGTTGGATGTGTGTTGGAGAGAGTTGGATGTGTGTTGGATAGTTGTGCATGAGTTGGATTTGTGTCAGATAGTTGTGCACGGGTTGGATGTGTGTTGGATAGTTGTGCACGAGTTGGATTTGTGTCAGATAGTTGTGCATGAGTTGGATGTGTGTTGGCAAGCTGTGCACAAGTTGGCTGTGTGTTGGATAGTTGTGCACAAGTTGGATTTGTGTCAGATAGTTGTGCACAAGTTGGATGTGTGTTGGATAGTTGTGCATGAGTTGGATTTGTGTCGGATAGTTATGCACGAGTTGGATGTGTGTCGGCAAGCTACATTCTTGACTAGGTTCATCACATTTTATAATTTATGGGTTATTCAAGCCCATGAAAGTACATTTAATTTAGACTATGAGGGCCTGACTATCCCACAAATAAAGATTTACAATGAAATGTACAAGGGAAATTCGACCCATCTTGCTTCAAACTTCTTTGTCCCTAAGTTTTTCTGGAATTTTCTAGGAGTTGCTGATGTTGAGAATTTTTTGCCATTTTCTAGAATTTTCTGGGAGTTGCTGATGCTGAGAATTTTCTACCATTTTCTGAAATTTTCTGGAAGTTGTTGATGCTGAGAATTTTCTACCATTTTCTGGAATTTTTTGGAATTTTTTGGAAGTTGGTCATGTTGGACTCACGTTGCCAACGTGACCTATGCGTCAGTGACAAAAATGAGTGTTTTGGAGCTGAAATCTGAAGTTCTAGAGGCTGAAACTTGGAGAAATCATTAATGGACCTTGAGGGTGACTTGTCCCTTCAAAATTAGACCATTTTGACATTGTTTTGAGGCTATTTTGAGCCTATTTTGAGGCTCTGAAAGTTGGTCACGCTAGACTCATATTACAGCCTGACACTTTTAGATTTGGACTGTTTTGACTTGATTTTGAAACTGTTGGAGTTGCTCATGCTGAGGGCAAGCTAGCTTGATAGCATGAGCAAGCTTGCTTGGGCAAGCTGGGGGTGACCTCCCTACCTTAGTCAAATATTTCCTTCTAAATGCTTGAAAGGGTTTGAGTCATTTTCAATTTAAAGTGCTAGGCAAAAATTAGTGGTGTTTCATTAACCACAAGAATTTACCAAAAAGAAAATAATGCATCTACTAAAATATACACTAATGATATAACTAGCAATGAGGTGAACAATGAAGAGAAGGATGGAGAGAAGAGAATGGAATGGAGTCTCAAGAACAAGGTGGTGTATAGCCCCTTGTGTAGTTCATGATTAATGTGACTTAGCAGGTCCCATTCCAAGTCCAGCCTCAAACAAACCACTTCCAGTGACTTCGCATTAATGCATTCGGCCAATCCATCCTCTTGAAGTAACAAGAATGTCTTCACCCAAGAGCCACTACCATTCCGATGAAACAAAGGAGGAGAGAATTGGAAGAGAAAAGGGCCTTAGTTAGAGGGAACATTTTTATTTTGAGTTTCATAACCAGTGCTTGTAGCCCAAATTTATTTCGTCTAAGGGGTGTGCTTTGAATTCTCACTTTCTTCTTCTTTTTTTGATGTTTTATGTGTTTATGCATGAGAACCACACCATGCAAAGACTTTGTTATTTTTATGGCTCAGCTTCTCGATAAGTGAGTAATGATGAAACGGTAAGAAAACTCAAAAAGAAAACATCCAAGCACCCAAGATAACGGCCAACACAAATGCATCAAGTTCCCTTGAAGTCATACCCTTTTCAATCCTTAAGTCCTTCCTTAGCTTGAGAAATACCTAGTCACTGATTCGTTATAGTTCTTATTGGAAAGGGATTGTACATTTCCAAGCCGAGAGAGACCATAGAAATTGGTGGATGTATGGATGAAGTGAACTCATTGCCTATGATATCAAAAGAAACATACCTTAGTATCCACATCATGACTTAAAGGTAAAAACCAAACATTAGCAATCAATATGAAAAATAGTTCATACCATCATGCAGAACACTTATTGAATGACAAACTTACAGGTTGGATAACACACACACACACACACACACACACACAATGAAAAAGTGTATAAACAATGTTGTAAAACAAAAATAAGAAAAGTTAAAGAAATTTGTAAAACAAAAACTTAAAAGAACTAAGGGCCCCAAATGATTAGCATACGTGGCCATCTCCTCCATGACTGAATGGAAAGGGAGAGATCCGAAATAATGAGCGCCTATATGAATTTCTTAAAAGTGTCCAATTTCTCCCCATTGATGTTCTCAGATTAAGGGGCAAAAGTCAGTGACGCTCATATTCCAATGTATTTATGCCTTCGTTGTGGGCATGAGTTGTTCCCCTAGTTTGTTCCATGCATGTTGGTTTGCTCTTTCAACTAGCTATCAACCACAGGGTGTCTACTACTTATGTGGTTGCTACATACAAGCATCTTTGTCTCCGAGTTTCAAGGGCACACCTATTGCATGGAGGAGATGTTGAGCATTCCTCCATGTCATCACCCGATGAATCACTGTATGTGATGCATGGAACTTTCTTCTTCTCGATCTTTTCATAAATATTTACCTTACATATTTCGAAGGAAAGATCGTGAATCCCTAGGAATGCATCTATTGTGCTTGGCCATGCCCTTCCCATTATAATTGGAAAGTCCCCTTCGTTGTTGTTGACCTCTATCACTATGAAGTTAGCTGGGTATGACCAACCACACACCATGGTAATGATGTCCTCTACCAATCCCAAGGGAATTGTGATGGACTAGTCTACCAGCTCTAGTTGAATGTTGTTCTTCTTCAGTTGGGGCAGGTTCTAGGCTTGATACATTTCTTATGATATTAGGTTGACTCCAGAACCTTAGTCAAGAAGAGCCTTATGTGGTTCATTCCCGATGAATTAGAGGTAGATTAAGGGACTTCCAAGGTCAGCTAGTTTCCTGGGAAGGTGGCCTACCTTTATCCATTCGGTTACGGTATGTGTTAACATAATTGTATGCGTTAAGCTCTGTTGTTGGACTGAAGGGTGCTCCGAAGCCTTATGTGTTGGAGGAGTGTACCTAGACTCAACCACTTATAGTTGTGAGAGGTTGTCTGGGCTTTTAGTTCCAAAGAAAGGTCTTCTCTTTTTGTGGTTGTTGGAACCAGCAGCGGGTTGAATATTTATGGCTCTCGTAGCATTTTGTGGCTGCGGTTGAGTGGGGAGTTCCCCTTGCATTGTTAGAGCAGGAGGTGTTATGGGAACTACCAATGGAAGAGGTGCAGATATATTAGGAGGATGGTATGGGTATGGAGTCTCTCCCAGAGGAGAATGAGTCCTTCTAAAGTACTCCCGAACTTGGTAGTGACGTTGGGGAGTTGTGTGATCCATGGAGTCACTTGGAGAAATCAGTTGCTACACGTAGTATCCATATGGGTCTGGCTACCGGTAAGGGTACTATTATTTCGGCAATGGCATCCCCCATGACTGTGGGTATTGCCGTTGCTGATGTTGTCCAATGGGTTGTGGTGGAGTTCCACTTGGATAGTATGTCAACGGTTGGTGGAACTGTCTTGGTTTACCTTGGGGATAAGGTAACCTTCGGGGTGTCTGCCATCTGTTGAGTCTCAGGTTGAGTGCATACAACCCAGACTCTTGTAAATGTGAGATGATTGAACAACATCCCTTAGGATGGTGGTCATATTGGCAGATCTCACATCCACTGTCATCGTCTGTGTCTAAATCCACAACCTCATTGGAGATAGTTATTTTCCCCTTACCCTTGTCAAGTGTAGGGCTTGAATCTCTCTGCCTTTTCTTGTCCTTGTCACTACTTCGTTCCTCCTTAGACTCCTCTACAATCTTTAGGATAGTTTCAATTTTACTGTCTAAGGAGCTCCATACTTCATCTACCTTAGTCGATACTTTTGTTATTAGCTTCTGAAGTGGCAAGATTTTTCTGTTCACCAACTCTTTGAGTGGTGACTCATCCTCTTCATCGTAAAATCTCACTTCCTTCTTTCAAAGAGAGGGATCACGGTTATATTCTTTCGCACTTTCTCTTTTTCGTAGCTCCCTTTCTTCTTTGGCTACTTGTTCCAACAAGCGATGAACTTCATGGGATCTAAGTTCTGATAATCTTCCTTGAGCATAAGTCCCAAGGGTTCTCCTAGTTTCATACCTTAGCCCATCTACGATGTGGTGGAGTTGATCTCACTATACGTAACCATGGCCCGAGCAACGATGTAACAATGCGTAGTAGTGGCCCATGGTAGCATCCAAGGGTTCATGAGTACCTTGCTTCCATCCTTGGATTTGCTTACGCAAGTTAGACACTTTGGAGTACATTTGATATTTATCATTGAAGAGTTCTAACATCGTACTCCACCTCCTAATGTTTCTAGTTCTAAGGACCAGTACCAGTTCTCTGCTTCCTTAATGAGTATCCTGGGAAACAACTTTAGTTTCTTCCACTCATTTTCTATGTTTTGTAAGGCGCAGGCATCATGGAATGCTTGTAAATGATTTTGTGGATCCGTGTTGTATCCCCCTTCAAAGCGTGGGATGTTATTCATGTTTAAGCGCTTGATCCGGCTATCTTTTAAATGCCTTGTGGGTATCCTATCTACCTCTGTGATATCTAGCATGCTTCGGGTGGCAAGTAGGGGTTCGTCATGATAATCTCTTTCATGATGTCTATGATGTCTACGTTGTTCCCTAGTTTCCCTTCGTTCCTACCCTTGTCCTCGCTCTCGACTCTCTTGTCGAGGTCTCTCATTTTTCCTACCTCTATCCTCACCATTATGCTCTCAATGGCTGCATCTTGATGTGGAAGGAGAGGGTGAATGATGTGAAGAAGGGGAAGAAGAAGGAGAACCATCACCATGAAGATGTTTCTTACCTTCTCTTCTATGGCTTTAGGCCCGATCGTGATGACGATCTAAGTGCCCATCCTTGTCATGTGTTATTGTTCCCTCAGTGAACAGCTGGTGTTCACGGGGATCAGAACCAGGGTTGTGTATTGTGGAGCATAGGTTTTGATACCCCACCTCCTCACTATCGTTAGGAGGGGGAACATCTTTCTATAGAGAACCTGTTATAAGTGGTTCACCATCTCTAATTTCACTTAGGACGTGCGGGACCTCTTTGCCCTTCAACAGTGTATGTTGGCTCTCTTGCCTTGAGTCCCTTATACGTTGTGTGGTTGTGGGATGGTAATCCATCATGTCAAAATCACCTATAACGTATTTAGCATAGAGCTGAGTCATGTCAATCTATGCCAAAGCACGAAGGAGCATGTTAGGGATAGCACGATCTAGAGGTAACACTATGTTACCTTGCAAATCTCTCCAGCACATTTGTTCATCCTGATGGAGGATAAAAGTAAAATTGGGTATATACTCATCAAGATGAGTATATTCCACCCTATATTATTGAGGAACTGGCGGATTTAAGTTATGTGTTTTAGACTGCCAACTATTCTTTGTATGATCCCTAGGTGGTGAATTGCTCTTATGAGAAAAAGAAGAAGACATTGTGTCTTATTCGGTGTGCTGTTTAACCATTATATAATTTTTCTTTTAATTAACCCTAAGGTTTGTTTAATCTCCCAACGATGTGAGTGATTTCCTATGTTCTACTTAG
>MNCI01004721.1:690276-720773 GCA_015680685.1 Gnetum montanum
AGATCCGTTCACTTTGGAGCTACTACTATGGGCACATGGAAAATATTCTATCTCTGGAGAGGTAAAACTACCAGAGTTTCACTAAGGGTCTAGATCTAGATGTAAAACAAGGGAGAGTCGCCTCTTATTTATAGACTTGGTGATGCACTGCGATATCGTGTACGCGATATCGCCGGGGACGATGCGATATCGCGTACGAAATATTGCATGGGATGCAATATCGCAGCGGATGCAATATCACGTCCCATCACCACTCTTTTATCTTTGATCTTTCACTTGCCATGACTTATGAGGTAGGAACTCTCCTTGATCAACAACATACACCACCTTGGACTTTGAAGATCTTTTGATTTCTTTGATGAAGTGAGGATTAAGAACTTAGAAGGAGGGTTGAATAAGTTCCCCAATTAAAGTCAAACTTGTCATACAAAACACACCAAAAATTATGTGGTTCTCCAACTTGGATACTCCACACTCATAGGGTAGATTCCTTGAACACCTTTGGACTTTGTTTCTTTCAAAATGTGGTTTTGAGAACATCACAACCTTTACATGATTTGAGCTCTGCTACAGAGAGTTTCATCACTATGAAATCTCTCAATCTCGTAAGGTGCCAACAAGCTCAAAGTATGGTTTAGAGGATCCCATAACCTATACAAAAATTGAGCTATGCTTTGAAGTGTTTTGGCACTACAAAACTACTCAATCTCATAGGATCATGATAAGCTCAATGTTGATGCCTTCCTGCAATAAGCACATCAACCCCATAGGGCAACAAAGAAATAGAAAGGAAAATAAGGAATGAATGTAACTCAAATTACAAGTCCTTGTACTTTGAAACACAATACTACAATCAAGAAAATGATAAGACAATTAAGAACACAAGCACAATAGCATAGAATAGCCAATGATAGCTTTAATGTTTATAGGTCTTGCACAATTTTCAAGAATTTGATGTCTTTGTATAGATTTAGAGTTTCTAAAAATGTCTTGGAATTTGTATAACAGCTATCCAATAGCTAGCATAAACATGTCCTTCAAGGTTGTGATATCTACCTTATTTTAGGCTCAATTCTAGAGAGATGTTTCCTTGGAGAATGGGATGTCTCTTGGGAGATGTCTTCTTTCTAATGGGAATGTCTCTTGTCTTTTGAAAACATCTTCCTATGAATCCATTCTTCTCATCTAAGACATCTACTATATCTTGGAGACGTCTTCTCAACTTTGGAGCTTTGGTTTTTGAGGCTTTCGCTCATTGATTTGGCTTCTTCCCAATCCTTGGAGCATCTTCATTTTATTTGTAGCTTTTTTTTTCATCCTTATGTATCCATGCTCTCATCTTGCATATGAAGTCTTTATTTTGACAACCCACTATAGATTTCATTCCCTTGAGTCCTTGTTCATGATGTGGAGTTCTTGTTCATGACTTGTAAACACATCATACATAATAAACATTCTTTATTCTCCATTTTCCTTAAGGTTTTGGCATACCAAAAGGTCAACAATCTCCCCCTTTTTGGTGATGTCCAAGACTTAAGAATATGGACGAGTAATTATACAATGATAATAATCGATAAAAATACTTTAAGACATATAAATTATGATGGTAGCTAAGGTTATCACTAGGATAGGGATCTCTAGTTCAAGGCATAGAGATAAAAAAGGATTTCCAAGATACTCTATACTATCCAAGACAAAAGCAACCTGTCTCCATAACATTATAATGATAATACATAACTAGGAGTCCAAATCATGTATTCATAACCATATATAACATAACCATGTATAACAACAAGATCTGTCAATAGTCCAAACCAAAAATTCTCCTTCTTTTTGGGCATCAACAAAAAGGAGGGATCACTAGATCCTAATAGTTGATCTCAATGACATCATCTAAATCTACACTAGAAGAAACCACAGCACGAGAAGGTCTATATGTCTCATCATCATCATCATCATCATTGTTGGTACTAGAGCTGGAGACATGTTGCTCATTGTTGTCATTTGAAGAGGGTAGTTGTACTGGAATTCTCCATGGATGGAGCTTTACTTGAAAGCGAGATGAAGTTTATTGATCGTATTAGGATGGAGCCTTTTGAGAGGAGGAGGAAGCACCCTTTTTTTGATAAGTGATGGGATCAACGAGTCTCCACTGAGAGGTAGTTCCAAAGATGCTATGCATAGCCTATTACTCAAATATCATTGGAGCATCATCTAGATGGTGGAAGTTGGGTTTAGCATGTGTGCAATTAGGAAGCTCCCCCTAACATGCACCAATGGAGCATTAAGCTCATTTGAATCTAAGGTATTTCCTGAATCATATGCCCAAGAAGGTCCAATTGTTGCTAAATGTTTAGGTGGCATAGGAATGTCCTCCTTACTATATAAAATGGGAGTGGTGATATCCTCAAATTGATATCCACTAGAAGGAAAAGGTACACTAGTTGCATCCATTCTCTTACGGAGGTAAGAGAGATTCCTATGAATCATCCCCAAGGTAAAAGAAAATGGCTAAAGCAGCTTCTTCAAAAATGATATCATTGGATTGTTAAATGAATTGGACCTTCTCAACTAAGGAGAGGCTTGAGATGGTGATGAAGATCTCTTCTTTTGGGAATTTACATGCATAGTGCTAGTTTTTGCTTCCTCAACATGGGTGGAGCTCCTCTTCTTTGCATACTCAATGAGGCTCCTCTTGTCTTTAAGCAAAGGCATGTTAAGAATGAACACACCCCTTTATTAAATTAACAAGCTGATGAGGTGAGGGTGCCCAAGGATTCTCTCCTTGGTGAGTGAACCTAACATGTCACTATAGAGAGTATGACCCAATTCCAATGGTTGTCCTATAAGAAGGTAGTACAAAAAACAATTAGGTAGACAACAAATAATTATAGCTTCCCCACTTTACAATGATGTTATACAAAATAATGAATATAGGATGGAAGCATTAAGGGCCATTTGACTTCTGTAAATCCTCCCACTATGAAGAGACACTAACTTCCCAAACAATGCATCACAAATTTCATCTTAGGAACTAGATTTATACTATTTGTAAAAATATCACTCATGGAATGAATGGTGACTCTAAACACATCAGCACTTGAAATCCCAAGTAATGCATTTATCACTTGAGGAGATACTTCAATTAGTAGACCACCAACTATAGTAGTGAAAGCCCCAACAAAAGCATTTGTTATAACAATTTTATAGTAAAATTCTTTGATCAGAATTTCAAGCACAAAAAAATTCATAGATATGAAGCTAGCCTAATTCAATACATGGAAGAAACTCATTAGTTTCTTCTATATATGCTGAGAAAAAGAAAGAGATCACTTAGAAATGAAGGAAATGGTTCGAGTTACCTCAAACTGGTGTAAAATGCTCATTGATCTAAATTGAGGATTGTAGGTATTTGTAGTGCTAGTAGAAGCATTTTTTTATCTTCTTACTCCTCTTAGGTAGGACTCTTGATGTTTCTACCTTCTTGTGGGCCATGGTTGTTGAAGAAATTGCACAAATTGTAGCTGTTGGTAAAACCCTGCTTGTCTTCTGTTGGACTTCTATGTGCGAATGATTAAAAAAAATGGTTGAATGAGGATTTTAAATGAAAAGATAGACATCTCCTTTGAAAGAAATTCATCTATGTCATGCTTTAAAAACCTATGTAGACATCTCCTTTGAGAAGTAGACATCTCTATCACAAGAAATGTAAACACAGGAAGACATCTCCTTTAAGGAGTAAACATCTCTAAGTAGACATCTTCTTTGAAAAGTAGACGTCTCATAGGAGATGTCTTGATGAAGATGCCTTAACAAGGTGGGGTTTAGCAAGAGAAGGCTTAGGGATGGTTGCTAAGGATTATAGTCTTAAAGATGGTGAATTAAATACTTACCTTTACTTACCTTTCATGCTGAAGAGAAGGAAGAAATGTCTAGGAGGCTTGAGAATGAGATCCCTCTTTTGAGGTATCTCCCCTCATATGGATTTCATCTATTTCTAAGCATTGGCTTCCTTTGACAAACTCATTTGAGAGGATTTTCTTGTTATTGTCTTTCTTTTTCTTAATTCTCCACACCTTTCTCATTCACTTGTCCTTTATCTTGTTATCTTGCACAACTTTCTTTCTAGATACATTTTGATAAGACCAAGGAGTTCTGTGATATGCCCATGTATTCATATGATAATACTTCAAATCAAAATCCCATTTCTTATGTCCAAATTTATTACAGTAATCGCACATACTCTTATGTTTGGGTAAAAGTTATTAGACTTTGAAATAAATTTTTGGCCAAATGGAATGCTAGTGGTTACCTCAACCTCTAAAGGAGCCTTTTTTTTTAATGTTTTTGACACTTGTTCTTGTTGATAGCAACCTAGTCCACTTTTATAATTTGAACTTTTTCCTTGCCCAAAAACTATTTGAAGAGATTGCTTTCTGTTGACCAACCTTTCATTTATAAGTTTTGTGTCTGTAACTTCTACTTTAGCTTGCTCATAAGTTAAGGTTAGTTTTTTATTCTTAGCCCTTAGGTCTGAGATTTCTTTTGTGAGATCTAAAATATTTATAGTTAGTAAAGAAATATCTTGATCCTTCATTTTTAGTTGTTCATCTAACTTTATATAGAGACTTTGAAATGATAGAAGTTCCTTACATAAAAGGTCACACCTTTCTTCATCATTTTCAGATTGATCATCATTTGAGAGGCTAGTACTGTCATCTATGAGGGCCATACAAATAAGATTTGAATCTTTTGTATCATCATCCACATCATCATTTGGTTTTCCATCATCCTAGCTTGAGTAAAGGTTGGTCTTTTTTATATCCATATCATTGTCGTGCTTCCATTACAACCTACAATTACTGGAACATTCAGAGGCCACATGGCCCCTTCCACCACAAATCCAACATTCTATCAAAAAGGAATCAAAATTAGAGTTTGAAGAATACTTACCTCTAACCTTACCTTTGGTGTAGGATTGGTTGGGTCCTTATTAATAGAGATTCTTACCTCTTTTTCCTAAAAGCCTTTGAAGTCTTCTTAATAGAAGACCAATTTATTCTTGATTGTTCACTTCATGATCTGTTGGGTCCTTCTCTTTGGATGTTAATTCCAAGGCAATGGTTTTTTCTTTTATTGCCTCTTCTCTTATGAGATTCATTTCATAAGCAATAAGAGCACTTTAGAGTTCTTTGAATTTTAAGACCAAAAAGTCCCTAATTTCTTCCATAGCTATAACCTTAGGTCTAAACTTAGGTTGGAGTGTTTGAATCATTTTTATTATCACATCACTTTCAGGCAAGTCCTTACCTATAGCCCTAATGGCTAAATCATTAGCCTTAGAGAAATAGTCTTTTATCTTTTTACCTTCTCTTATTTTGAGTTTGTCATACTCACTTTGTAAGACCAAAAGTTTAGATTGTTTGACTATGGATGTGCCTTCATAGGTAGCTTCTAAGGTTTCTCAAATTTCCTTAGTAGTTCTACACCTAGGTATCCTATTGAATTCAAACTTATTTAATGCATAATATACATAATTTTTTGCTTTGGAATCGTACATAAAGTTACATTTTTCTTTCGATGTCCACTTGCTTTGTGATTTGAGGGCCTTCGTTTCACTATTGATAGGTGGTATATATCCTTTGAGGATGGCCTCAAAAACCTTAAACTCCATTGACTCAAAGAATCCTTGCATCCTTATCTTTCAATAGGCAAAATCAAACCCATCGAACATTTGTGGCTTTGAGTAAGATTTCCCCTCCATAGTTCACTCTTGAAGGTTCATGTTGAGCATAAGAGTACTAGGCTTTGATACCACTTGATGATCCAAAACTTAGATGGGGGGTTGAATAAGTTCCCTAATTGAAATCAAACCTGTTACATTAAACACATCAAAAATTACATGGTTCCCCAACTTGGGTACTCCACACTCAGAGGGTAGATTCCTTGCACACCTCCATACTTTTTTTCTTTCAAAATGTGCTTTTGAGAACACCACAACCTTTACAAGATTTAAGCTCTACTACAGATTTTCATCATTGCAAATTTCTCATCCTTGTAAGGTCCCAACAAGCTCAAAGTGTGGTTTAGAGGATCCCATAAGTTGTAAAAAAATTGAGCTATGCTTTGGAGTGTTTTGGTGCTACAAAAATATTCAATCCCATAGGATCCTGACAAGCTCAATGTTAATGCCTTCTCGCAAGAAGCACATCAACCTCACAAGGAAACAAAGAAATAGAAAGAAAATAAGAAGTAAGTGTAGCTTAAATTACAGGTCCTTCTACTTTGAAGCATAGTACTATAATAAAGTTAATGATGAGACAATTAAGAACATAAGTACAATAGCATAGAATAGATAATGATATCTTTTATGTTTAATAATCTTGCATAGTTCCCAAGAATTTAATGTCTTATAGCTTCAAAGTTTTTGAAAATGTCTTAGAATTAGTGTAAGGGCTACCTAATGGCTAGTGTGGACGTCTCCTTCAAAGTTTGGATGTCTACCTGAGTTCAGCCTCAAGTCTAGAAAGATGTCTCCTTGGAGAATGGGACATCTCTTGGGAGATGTCTTCTTTCCAATGGGGACATCTCTTATTTTTTGAAGATGTCTTCCTATTAATCCATTCTTCTCAACTTAGATGTCTACTATTTCTTGGAGACGTCTCCTCAACTTTGGAGCTCTAGTTTCTGAGGCTTTCTCTCATTGATTTGACTTCTTTCCAATCCTTGGGGTATATTCATTTTGTTTGTAGCTTTTTTTTTCATCCTTATGTGTCCATGCTATCATCTAGCCTATGAAATCTCCATTTTGATAACTCATTCTAGATTTCATTCTCTTGAGTCCTTGTTCATGATATGGAGTTCTTGTTCATGACCTATAAACACATCATCCACAACAAACATTCTTTTTTCTCCATTTTCCTTAAGGTTTTGGCATACCAAATGTCAACATGAAGCTCTTGGTTTCCTCTCTTAAAATCTTTGAGTATTGAGCAATCCTTTCCTCAATAAGAGATACTTGAGAAATTCTTTTCTCATTAATATTTACTTCACTAAATCCTTTATCTTCCTTCCCTTCTTAATGGCTAAAAGATATTCTTTCTATTTTCCTCATCATATTTTCAAAGTTAGTATTGAATTTCTCCATATTCCTTCTTGAAGTTTTTACAAAATCTTGGTGCTTGTGGACATTTACTTTGGGAAGAATGACTTGCATTTTAGGGAAAAAATTCTTAAAGGAGTCCTTAAGCTCTTAAAGCTCTTGATTAGTCTTCTACTTATAAGTCATACCTAAAGCAACAAGACTGATTTCCAAAAGAAAATGATAAATATCCATAGTAATGTTCCTTTCATTCAAAGAAAATAGTAAGCTTCAACATAAAATTCTTGAAACATCTAGACTTTCACTATGATACCAATATGGTGTAGGGGCTTCATCTTAATAGACCCCAATAGGATCCATTCCACAAACTTTTAAGTAAATCTAGCTTAGAAAATAAAAGCAACATAATGAAATGGAAAAAATTCCTTTATATTAATAAAACTCTAAAAATATAGAGAAAATACATAAAAAATGAGGAGCAAAGCTCAACTCACAACTCTCTCAAAGATCTTAGAGGCCATACTCATTCTCTCCCAATTCTCAATTGCTCACAATGGAGCCCAAGCTCAAGATAAGATACTTATTAGAGATTTCCTCAACCTCTCTCAAGTGCTCTTCCTTGCCTCTCAATCAATTTCCTTACACAAGCTCTCCTTCGTCAAGAGCTCTCTATTTTGGTCTTTGTTTGGGTTGGACACCAAAAATGGTGAATTACATTAATATTTATAAGCAATAAAAAAGAGACAAGAAACCTAGAAACCTTTCCTCAAGTTAACTTTATGTTCTTTAGATGTTTTCCAAGTCTTCTCACCTTCTCCCTGGTTGTTTTCATCTTGGTTTGACTATTTTTCAAATTTAGATGGTTGTTTTTAGAAGTTTCCTCAACTGTACAGGTTGTCTCTGATATTGTCAAGATGCCTCCTGTAAAAACCTAGCTCTTAACCAACATGTTTGCTAATTTTCCAAGATGTCTCATTTAGGCTCAAGATGTCTCATGCATAGTGGTGACATCTCATCTGAGACATCCCAAGTTTTGATGAGACATCTCACCTACCATGGCTAAATACAATGATGCTTATTTTGATATTTGAGACATATCATGTTGTTTATATATCTAGAGACATAAGCATAGTTAAATAATTTTAGGTTTTAAAACCTCCTCTCTTACAAATATATAAAACATTATATATAATATGTGTTAGGATTTTGGAAAATGCCCAAACATTCTATTTGCTAATTATTCAAGTTTTAAAATTCATTTAGCCATTAAAGTATGAAAGAAAATGTTGTAGATTAAAAAGAAGATTAGAAAATCCAAGAAAAGGTGAAAAAATAGCTTAGAAAAACATAGTTTAAGTAAAATGATATAAAAAGATAGAAGGAATTAAGGAAAGTTTCATATAGAAGATGTCAAATGTAACAAAGTTCTTCCCTCTACTCAAGTATAAATAGAGGCCATGGACCTCATTGTATATCACCAATGAAGTAATGAGCTATTGAAGAAAAGTTATATCAAATTATTTTTTCTTATTTCTTGCTTCATTTTCTTTTTATATTATGAACTCTTTGACCATCTAGTTTTTCTTACTCTTGTAGCCATATCTCACAATAAAGTTCTTCCAATTATAGACTAATCTCTTCCTAATTCTTACAATTATCTTTATAATTCCTTTCTTACAATTATTCTCACAAAGTTGATAATTATTATAAATTTATTCTTACAATATCATAGGAATTCTTTCATATTTCATGAATGCTTTCTCATAGTTTGAAGCCCAAGTTTGGCTCAAGTATGGTGGAAGATTGCATTCTTTGAAAAAAACCTATAATTCACCTCAAATGGACTTTTACCAATAGCAACATAAAAAGCATTATTATATGAAAATTCAACATGACACAACAAGTTTTTCCCACTTGTTTAATTGTCCATCACATAAACATCTCAATATGTTTAGCAAGGAATTTATTTGCCACCTTCGTTTGGCCATTAGATTGTGGATGATATGCACTAGAAAATTTTAAATTTTTCCCTAAAATATTCCAAAGGGACCTCCAAAAATAACTTGTAAACATGGAGTCTTTGTCACTAACAATATTCAAAGAAATACCATGCAACTTCAGAACATGCTGGAAAAATAAATTTGCAACATGAGAGGCATCACTTACCTTCTTACATGGAATAAAATGTGCCATCTTGGAGAACCTATCCACAAAACAAAAATTTCATCATTCCCACTCTTGGTCTTTGAAATACCACTCACAAAGTCCATTGACACACTTTTCCATGAACCTTTGGAAATTGCCTAAGAAATATAGTGTCCATCCATACCTTTACCTCCTTTGAACTTCTAATATGTCAAGAACTCATTCAAAAATTTTGAGACTTTTGTTGTTATACCAGGGAAAAAATAGTGCCTACCCACAAGTTCCAATGTTTTATCCCTACCCATGTGACTTGCCATGCCACTATAATGCTTTTCAAACAAAATATTTTTCCTAAAATCACAATTAGGAACACATACCTTTCCATTCTTAAATAATAGTTCATCTTGAATATGATAGTCCCTCCATTGGTCTATGCTATTCATCAATAGTTCTTTGAGGCTCCTCCAAACCTATCCAAAATCAACATCATGCTCATATAAATAAGCAAATTCACCCATAGCTTCCACATGAGGTATGTTAAATTTTACCACATGCACCCTGGATAATGCATTAGCCAACACATTAGCATTTCCACTTTTGTGCTTCAACACAAAATTGAAATCTTGTAAATGTGCAACCCACTTCATGTGCTTTACACTCAACCTCTTTTGTGAGTTTAGAAATTGAAGTGCTTTGTGGTCCATCATCGAAGTGAATTCTTTGGGCAACAAGTAATGCCTCCAATGCTTGATTTCTTGAAGAATAGCGTACAACTCCTTCTCATATACACTATATGTTTGCCTTGACTCATTCAATTTTTTAGAAAAGAAAGCAATAGGTCTACTTTCTTGTGAAAGTACCTCACTGATGGAAAGTCCACTTGCATCCACCTCCACATGAAAAAGCTTCTAAAAATCCAGAATTGCAAGCATTGGTTCATTGGTAATCTTTGCTTTCAACAAGTCAAAGCTCCCTTGGGTTTTGTTATTCCACCCAAATTCCTTATTTTTCTTCAACAAAGCAAACATAGACCATAAAATACCACTAAAAGTTTTGATGAACTATTTATAAAAACTTGCTAAACCAAGGAATGATCTTACCTCCCCATCATTCTTAGGAGTTGGCCAATCCCTTATAGCCTTCACCTTGATAGATTCCATTTAAATATGATTTTTAGAAATCACATGCTCTAAATATGTGATTTCCCTCTTGAAGAAATGACTTTTCTTCACGCTGATCACCAAATGTGCCTCCTCCAACTTCAATCACACCATGATCAAGTGATCTAAGTGCTTACCAATCAAGTCCTTCAATACATCATGCATCAACCTCATGAATGTAGCAAGTGCATTTGTGAGCCCAAATGGAATCACCAACCACTCAAACAATTTAGTTGGTGTTTTGAAAGCTATCTTCTAGTCATCACTAGGCTTGATTTTGATTTGATGGTATCCACTCTTCAAATCAATTTTGCTAAAAATTTCAGCATTGGTGAGGACATCAAGAATATCATGCATACTTGGAATAGGAAGCCTATACCTCATTGTTATGCTATTCATTTCCCTGGAATCAATGCACATCCTCCATGAGTTGCTATCCTTCTTTGACACAAGCACTAGTGGAACTATACAAGGTGAAATGGATTTTCTCATGAAGCCATTGGCAAGTAACTCCTCTACTTGCCTTTGCAGTTCAACCCTTTGATTTGGTGCCATCTAGTAAGCTCTCTCTTTTGGAATGCTAGCATCAAGAATGAAGATAATTTGATGCTATACATTCCTCATCATTGGTAGTCCATCCAATTTTCTCTTGAATACCTTGGGAAATTTCTCCTTCAAGCCTAGCACACTTGTAGGAAATTCAACCTGCACATCATCATGGTTAGTAAAAACAATTACCATAAGAACAAAACCAAAACTAGTTTCATCATGTTCCTTAATATATTCTCTCTCTCCTACAGGGATTAAGGAAGCATCAAGTGAGCTTTGTTGCCTCACCTTTTCAACCATCATAGAACTCAAATCATGGATTCCATTAGGTCTAACAACACTCCACACATTTCTTGCTCCATCAAATTGAGCACCATTGTCAAAATTCCAAGTTCTAACAAGAATTACATCAGCACAATCTATTGGAAGTACATCACACCTCACAACATCATGGAAGGTTCCAATTTTAAATTTCAAAGTACATTGTTCCCTCACCTCTTGGGAAAGATCTTTAGATAACCAATGTACCTTATAGGGTCTTGTATGAGGATGAGTTACCAAACCCAATTTAGTAACTACCTTAGAAGAAATAACATTTTCTTGGGCTTCCCCATAAATCAAAATATGAATCCATTCCCTACTAAGAAAACAACATGCTTTAATTTGAAGCAACAATTTCCTATTAGGATGATCTCCTCTATTCACGTTCCCCATGAATGCACAAGAATTTAATTTAGAAATATCCTCAATTTTTGGAGCATTAGGATTACCTATCTGAAGAGCTTGGCTTGATGTCTCCTTCACCTCTATGGTTTGCAAATCTTTACCCTTGGCTACCTTGTGAAGAAAACATTCCCATTGCTTATGTACCTATTCTTCACACTTGAAGCATTGAAATTTTGATGAGCTACTACCTTGACCCTTACCTTCGTTGCTTAGGTCCTTCCTAGCTCTACCCTTCTCATCACCTCCTTCAGTCTTCTTATCTTGGTTGTTCTCATTGTCTTCAAATTTGGATTTGGATTCCGTATCAGATCTAGATCCCTTCACCTTACCCTTAGAAGTTTGTTTGCTCCTATTTTTGAATCCACCTAATTTCTTCTCAGCCTTAAGTGCCAAATCATAAGCCTCATCAAGTGTTTGTGGCTCATAAAAGGATAACTCTTGATGGTATGTCATTTTGAGACCTCATAAAAATATTGAAGCTTGCTCATACTCCTCCTAATTTACCTTAGCTTGATGGAATAAATTCAAAATTCAATATAAAATTCTTTGACATCCTTGTTACCTTGCCTTAGGAATTTCAACTTCATAATGGTTTCTTGTATCCAACAGAACTATTCAAATTTCCTTTTCAACTTGTATTTCATTAGATCCCAATATTTGATAAGCTAACCATTTCATCTTTCATAACCATGGAACTCCTTTTCCCATCATGTAGAAGCCATACCTTCTAATCTAGATTCAGTAATAGGTACTGTCAAGTTATTTGGTACCTCTTCCAATAGCATTTGCAAAAGCATTGGTACCATCTACACCGTTGAAAGTCTTCAACTCTACATATGGAAGTCTTGAAGCATTTTTTAATGCTCTAGCATGCCTTGCCTCATCTTCATCATCAAGCTTGCTTGAAGCAGTATTGAGCACCACTAGAGCCCTTGGAGTTATTATTTGAGAAATAGGATTCCCTTCCATTAGAATCCTTGATTGATGGTTTTCTACACTCCCATAGTTGGATTGACCTTTCTCTTCACCCACTCCATCTCCTCCTAGTTGTGAAACTTCTTCATTTGAACATACATGTTCTTCACCTCCACATGTTGGAATATCACTAGGACTAGCTTATCTGTTCACCTTTGTGCTAATTTCATCTAATCAAGTAACGATCATATTGAAGGCTAACTTCATGCTCTCCATGTCATGATTCAGAGCTTGCATTTGTTCTTTCTTGGGTGCCATCTGAAATTGACAAAATCCTCAACCAAAATCCTTGTAACAATAAAAATAAGCTCTGATACCAATAACACTGGAGTAGGTTCACTTCACAATTAAATCATCTTCAATGCACTAAATCCAAATATCATGCAAAGAAAATTTATTTTCCAAAAAAATAAGAAAACCAATAATCTTCAATTAAATTATTCGAAGATTACAATAGGGTTCACATAACCCACAAGCATCCAAAAACCTATCACACTCAAAAGATATTGTAGAGCAAGAGGCTCTACAATCACACAATGATTGTTCTCAATGCAAGATACAACCAAGAGAAATCTCTCCCATAACCTAGGATTGAGATCTCAACTCACAAGTGAGATACAAGAGAATATAACACATATATCAACACATCACAAGCTAATCTTGGAGTTGCAATCACCTATTACACTCACCTAATGTGCTTACCCAATCTCTCTTGCCCAGTTCTCCTTGCATACCAGCCCTCTCTCCTCTCATGGATGAAGGCATACATCATTATAAAAATCCAAAAACCTAAGAAGCTTTCTATTTTCCTCCCTAAATTTTTCTCACATGGATCTAGAATCTTTTGGATGTTTCTCAATTAAAATGTCACATTAGAGCTTTTCTTCTTCACTAGCATAGATGTCTCTTATGAGAGTTCTGCTCTCAAGAGAGATGTCTACTATTTTTGGAAGACACCTTCTTTGGATTGGAGACATCTTCACTTCAAGGGAGACATCTTTGGAAATACATCTATACTTCTAGGGAGATTTCTTTTATGAAAGTCCTAATCTTGGGAGAGACGTCTACTGTTTTTGGAAGACGTCTTCTTTGGGCTGGAGATATCTTCACTTTAGGGGAGATATCTTCACTTTAGGGGAGACATCTCTTCTGAAGGTGCTGAAAGTAAAAGTGTTCATTTTGATGCTAGAAGCCTCTGGATGCCTTTGAACAAGTCCCTATAGACTCTAGAACCTCCGAAACTCATCAAAATAATCCAAAAATATCTCCAAACATGCCAAAACATCCAAGAATCTTCATCATAAGAATTCAACACAAAAACACACAAAAATTGGACACACACTTCCAGGTCTTCTTCAAGCATGAAAGCTTGCAAAAACAACTTGTAGGACAAGCACAAGGGAATCAGAAGAGGTGTTCCTACACCACTTTTCCTTCAAATCATGAAATGGATGATATATTTCAAGATTCATGAGGATTCATGAGTTTGATTAAGTGAGGTATTACATATTTGAAAGGTTTGTGTTGTATTGGTGAAGAGGATGCCATTGATGCCTCTCTTGCATTCTAAATCTATTATGCTATATCAGTTAATTTGGTGACCAAGCCTTGCAAATGCTTAAGGTCCATTTGCTTATAGAATATGAATACTTCTTTTGTGATTTTAGCTCATATTCAAGTTTTTTATATTTTTTAGTTAGGTTATCAATATTCTATTTTCTCCATGAGTTTATAGTGTTGCTAATATTTTGTAACTAGGCTTTGCATAAATTATATTTGTAATAATATTATATATATACATCTTCATACAATACATTTTTATATATTGTCATGCAAATTTTCATAATGGATTCATGTAAATCTAGTGAATAACATTAATAATAGCTTACTCATGATGCAAAAACAAAATACTGAGCTTTCAAAAAATCTAGAGGTTTAAGTAATTTATATATTTGTATGAAAATTTTGTTTTGGTTTAGTTACCATATTCGCCTTTTAATCACATTGAACATAAGTGGATTTAAAAATGAAGAATGCTAATGTCTCTCACATTGTAGAGACTATGAAGGATTCTAAAGGTTTTGATTTTGTTTTACTTGATGATTTATATGAATATATATCAAAAGATACCAGTTCTCAATATTTATTTCTACATAGTAGTGGATTTATTTACCTAAGTAACAATTTTACATTGATGATTTAGGCTATCCTTGAACACTATGGAATTAATATTTTACATGTTGCTATTTTTCTGAATCTTTTTGCCTTGTTGAACTTGCTAATTTTGAAATGGTTGAGATATCCTTAGATCTTAAATTTTTTATGGATAAGCATAATACCTTTGTTACTTAGGAATAGAAAATGGACTTTCATCCCAACTCTTCTCATTATCCTAAAATTCTTTACTAGTTTGAATTAGAAAATCTTCCTCTTATTTTTCAAAGTTTTGAAAGTGAAATTATTGGTAGCAATAGTATAATATTTAAAATAGAGTTAAAAATATTACTAGATTGTGTACAATGCATATGTTATTTTGTAGAGATTGAGATTTATGAAAAAGATAGAAAAAATTAAAATTCATGTTTTTCTTTAAAAATTACATGCTATAATTTATGAGATTGTTGTAGATATTGGGAAGGGGGATGCCAGACCCCAAAATAGTAAATAATAAAATATAAAAACTTTAGAGTACAATAGATTAACAAAAAGAAAGTATAAAAAAGTCCCAATAGCTTTGCAAATACTTTCTTAGGTTTTCATTCTTACAACCAATCTTAATAGTTTTGCAGATACTTTCTTAGGTTTTCACTCTTACAACCAATCTTGAAAAACCTTCCTTGTAGAGTAGGAAAAGGATTAAGTGTTTTCTTTATTTAGAAGTACCAACATGGGTTTTTACTTCTTAATAAATATTTTCTTATAAAAAGAAGGAGAAACTTGCTATAAAGATAAAAGAAAGCTTTAATAATAAAAAATGACCAAACAATAACAAAAGTTAAATGCTTCTTATACTTGAGTCTCAAAAAAAATTAATTATTCATGTTTAACTAGAAGCTTTTTTTCTTGAAGTTGCAACTGAAAAATGATATTGGTTAGAATATAATATTTAAATCTTGAAGAAAAATCATATGCATGCTCTTACTATTGAAGCCTAACTACACACTGAAGCTTCCAAATAGATAGAGATAAGTAGTTGAAGATACTTCTAAATGCAAAGAAAAGGAGTATATAAAGCACCTTAATCACCAAGAATAATATTATTAATGCTTGGTTGAAATTTATTACAAATTATGGATGTTCATTTCCAAGCATATTGTGTGGTAAGATACTAAAAAAACATGAGAAAATGGGTATTCATTTCCACAAATAGAACATTAAGGAGAAAGAATTTCCATATTTTTAAGATGATTGTCAATAGGAAGACCTTGATGAATAAGACATCATAATAAAATACAAAGTTTTGGAAAGGCAGGAACTCTTTAATTATCTTTTATTTTTCTCATCCAAAAGTAAGATGATTATTCTTGTACAAATGTTCTTCACACTTACATAAGGATAATTCCACAAATTGTGTGTTGAAATACTTAGCATTCATAAATGGTCTTCAGATCGATATAAGCCTTGATAGATCAATGCTTATGAAATGAAGAGGCACAAAGCTTCCAATCAAATACAGAATGATCCTACCACATAAAAACCATGAATGGTAGAGAAATAACAAAAAGTGAGACTTTAATGTTAGAAAAATGGTATATAAAAAAAGTGTAAATTGTCAAAAAAAATGACTAAGTATACATTATCAAAAAATAAACTAAATGTGGAATGAAGTATAAGTGACAAAATTAAAAATAAGTATAAAATTTTTATAAAAGAGCATAAGATATTCAAAAATCAAGACTATAATGTGGAGGGAAGAATATTAGATTCCTTCCTAGATAATGGGATTTTTATGCTAAAAAATGACTGAGCATAAACTATTGGAAAACTGGATAAGTATAGAATGTTGTATAGGAGATAGGATAAATTCTAAGTATATAATATAAATGAATGAGTATAAAATAATTAATATGAGATGCTAAGATATGGGGAAAAGGTATTGGATTCCTTTCCAAACAATAAAATGCTTTATTAATGAATAACAAAGTATTCACCTTCTATGGAGGGCCAAGTAATAAGTGATAGGTGATAAATGTAAGTATAATAAAATTGATAATAGAGGCTTGAATCTTAAGCAAAATATGGATTTGGAGAGTCAAATTAAACCTTTGAAGGTTTAGGATATGGATGGAAAGCTATAGGATAGTTCTAGGATTAATTTTAGGCTAAGATAGGGTTATTTCAACTAATGATCTCATCATTAATATTGGAGCTAAAAAAATTCCAACTCTAAAAGGTACTATAGAAGCCAAAATATTCTATGTTTGGAAGTGATACTAAAGATGTAGAAGATGGCCATAGAGCATGCAGATGCTATGATGTTGATAGACACTTGTGCTCTTTATCTCCTAAAATTTGACAAGTGCTCTTAGGAAGTTAACCTTAAAATTTGTGTTTTGAACTCATATTTATAAGCAAAATGTTACCAATGTCATCTTAGGATTGTCAAAATTGAGCTTAGAGTTAAGCGTAACTTGTCATTGAGTTTAAAAATAGCAAGTTTGATCTTTGGCCTTGACATGCACAGTAACCTATCAAGGTGATGCTAATGTTAATGTTGATGTCATCGTCAATGTTACTAGCACTTGGCTAAATTTTGACAAATTTACCGAAGTATTGATAATGAACTTCAAGGGTTTTATTTGACTTCCTAACTAACTTCTAATGTTGTCAAGGAAGCCAAGGGATATGGAGAAGATGTTGAATGCTAAGATTGCTCATGATGTTTGAATGTTAGCAGTGTTGAAATTTCTGATGTTGATGTTACCATTAGCATTAGTTAAAAACTTAGAAAATTTTTGATTAAATTTTCAAATCTTGTCCAACACCTCCCAAGACAACCAAACTGGCATTGAAATAAGTTGGAATAATATCAAAGTAATTCTGACATCACCAATACATTTATCATGATGATGGTGCTATGTCACAAAAAGGAGACATGGCTAAATCTTACACATAAGATGGCAAAAAGGATGCCTTTTATGATATTCACACCCTAGCCCACTAATGCTCTTAACTCACCCTTACTAAAATAGAATAAGTTGCTCAATCCTCACTAGATTTCTTGATGTGAGAAAAGAGAATGAGATAGGAAAGGGATATAGAGGGAGGATAGAGAAATGAGAAAGAAGAGATGAAAAATAGACTTGTGAAATTCAAAAAGTGATAAAAAATGAAAAATAGAGGTACATTTCCTATAGATCAAGATGAGATGGTATGCCATAGAATAAGGGACTAGATCTCATACTCTAATGATTGTTGATGCTTGAAAAATTAATTTCCTTCCTATTCCACTAAAACTCAACACACCTTCATATTGAGTTAAAATTATAGAACACTCATGACTCACTACATGAGGTTAATTACTAATAATACCTTCACCATATTGTGCTATAGATAAAATTTAGTAGAATAAGATAGGAAGAGTTTAGGGAAAATAGATGAAATTTTATGAGGGAGATAGAAGAAAATAATACAATATATATATAGAAAGGGGTAGGGAGTAGATTAAAAATAATGCAATAAAAAGTAGAGTGAGATAGAAAAAGAGTGACAGAAAACATGATGTTTCTTAATTTTTTGACCTCCATTGTAGTATCATTTGAGGTATGCCTTATTTACTATGTCTAGGTATTGATAGTATGCTCCATTACTAAGGCTCCTGATGATGATGAAGAGCCCTTGCTAGATTGGTGAGAACTTACTTATCTTGGCATTAGGAAAATACCTAAGGAAAAGATTATCTTCTTTGATTTCTTTGAGTCTAACATGCTTGTCATGATGATTGAGCATAACTTCTTGATGATTTTGGATGTTGATAACTGCTTACTTATGATTTTCCTCAAGTATGTCCAACTCAACATAGCACATTTTCTCATTCTTGTGGTCCATCATCCAATTATTTAGAGCTACATGAAGAAAAGAAACATCCAAATTTACTAGCAACATAACTTCTAATTCATAGGTAAGCATGAATGAGGTTTAGCTAGTTGCATTGTAAAAGGTAGTATAGTAGGCCTATAGGACATAAGATGACTAAGTATGCCAATTGCATTAGGATTTATCAACCATGGTTCTAAGAAAATAGATGAGAATGATTGGGTGATTTGGTATCGATCACAAAATTTGACAAATTCTTTACTCTTAAATTGAGATCCATTATCAGTTATAATGTGGAGAGGAAAACCAAAGTGAGTGATTATATGATCCAAAATAAAGTGACACATATACTTAGAAATTATAGTTTTTAAAGTAATAGATTCAACCCACTTGGTAAAATATTTAGTGAGTTTTAAAATAAATTGATGACCTGTGAAAGATAGGTGATTGATAGAACCTATGATATCTATCCACCACATTTTGAAGGACCATATAATTTATGAAGTCCTAAGCCCTTGAGATGACATATACATAAGAGGAGCATGATGTTGACATGTACTACAAATTTTGACTATCATATGTACACCCATAGACATTTTAGGCTAGCATTAACCTAACAAAATGATATGAGCTATGAAGAATCATGAACTTAAGTAACTATTATATACACAAGAGTGAACTTATTCTAAAACATTTTGTACTTTGTCATGACTTAGAAAATGTAGAATAACCCCTAATATGAAAATAAAATATAAAATGCTAGGATTAAAAATATAAAAATATTTAGCATATTTACAAAGAGCATATTTTTGCAAATGAGATAGATTTTTAGAAAATTTTCTAGTTTGCAATTATTGTATGATATCATAGTATTATTTGCCTTCTTCTAAGTTAATTAAGCTAGTTCATTATATATTTGTAACAGTGATGGATGTATCTTACATTGAATGAGATAAAAAATCTTTAAGGAAACTAGCATCAACAAGTAGGAAACTAGCATCAAAAAGCATGTTTTCCAAATGATGAATATGTGTGCACAAATATTCATCAAATTGGGAAACCAATTTTTTTGCTAATTCTAGATAAGGATGAAGATGTTTAAATTTGAGAGTGTATTCATTATTTACTTAGCATTTGAACAATTAGAAGTCATCATGCATAAAAGCCTCTTAATTTCAAGTTAAAAAGCTAAGAGCAAGTCTTGATTGGGATCTTTGTATTCTACTATATCATTAGTTCATGGAAAACCAAATTTATAAGTTTGATAATTAGGATCCATATCTTGATGTTGCAATATACAAGTTGTGTTAGAACCTTGAGCTATATGGATATCATCAAAAAATAAGTATAAATTGAAATTCTCATGTATTAATGATGAAGTTAGAGTCGGAAAAGAGATTATTTCATTCTTACTTATTTCCTTGGGGGAGGTTATATGATGACAAAGAAATGTTCAGAGAATCAGATTGATGTAATAGAATCTACTATGGCTTGTCCCTTGATAGAATGTTAGGCAAGGTAGGTGATGAGTAGCGAGGTACCCCTATGCTCAACCATACGAATACGAGCGTTTCATGCATAATCTAGTTGAATTCCAAGGACTAAGTGCTTATGCACCACGGTGGAACAAGGGCGAGTTGGTTAATCGTTGTCTTCCCAAACTTACTTGTATGTCAGGGTTGTATGGTTAAGTAAGCTTGAGGCATATAATTTTTATAGCTTTTATGTTTTTATGTCCTATGATAATAAGGGAGGAGAGAGATAACTAAGTGACTAGCTTAATTTAACTACTCATTAACTAGGTTCTAACTAGTCTTAATACCAATATCCGTTCCCACTTGTCATACACATCTTGAACCAGTGCAACACTATTGGGATTACCAAACGCTAATCATTACTAGGTTACCAAGCATTACATGCATGCTTGAAGTGGTCATACTAAGTGTATTTACTTAGGAGAGTTATAGGGTGAGAGAGAACATTAATCAACTAGGAAAGCATTAAATAACAGTAATCAACACTAATCAATCTATTTTGGATGCTGCAAGATTTATCATAAAGTTCGTCTTTATTACTGTACACAAGGTGTGCTTAGGTACACAATGCCCAAATAAAGATCTGTTCACTTTATGAATCCTACTGCGGGCACGCAGAAATAATTCTAACTCTAGAAAGGAAAAAAGGCAAGAGTTTGGCTAAGGGACTAACTAATCTATTACCAAACCAAGGGTGTTGCCTCTTATTTATAGGCGAGGAGGCAGGTCCTGAGATCAAGTACTTGACATCACATGGTTGGCTCCGATATCGCAGATGCGATATCGCAGTTCATCAATAGGATAAATCAAATCTAGTTAAAATTTTCTTCCATTTTGCGATTCAATTATTGTCATAAGGATTAGTAGCAAGAGATTGTAAAATATTTTCTTGAAAAATGACACTAGACTTTGCTCCCACTAAGTAGCATTATCATTTGTTAGGAGCAAATACAAGGCCTAAGCAAGATTTTTATATATCCATGTAATGATTTTCACAATTAGAGAAAGGATAAGAAATATAGTAAATAGGAAGGTCAACACCATCTTTAGGTTGTTGGAAAAGCATGGTCATAATAGAGTGGTTAGACTTAGAAAGATAGAGATATAAAGTAATATAAAATTAAGAGAGATGAAAGACAAGAAGATTGGTAAGGTCATGCTTGATTACATTGAAAGCCTCTTGACACTTTGAGTCCTAGTTGAAAGTTGTAGATTTTTTGAAAAGATGATAAAGGGGAACAAATTGATAAGTAAGATTACATATGAAATGAAGAATGGATTAGAGTCTTCATTGTAGGATGTACATGTTTTTAAGAGACTTAAGTAGTGGAAGGTTTATGATTGCTTTGACTTTGTTAGGATCTATTGAAATACCATTAGAACAAACTAAAAATCCTAGCATTTTACCTATTTCTAACCTAGAAATGCACTTTTTGGAATTCAAGCGAAGGGTTTACTTGTTATAATGAGCCAAGAATAAGTCTAAATCAGTGGGATGATCTATTACAATGATGGACTTAACTATTATATCATCCATGTTATTGTTGATGGTTTTAAACATCATGTTACTAAAGATGAAGGTTATGGCTCATTGGTATGTTGTCCAAATATTCTTAAGTCCAAAATGCATTTTTTTATAACAAAACATTCCTCATAGATTCATGAAATTCATGAAGCATCGATGCTCAAGGTTTATTTAAATTTGGTTATATCTTGAAAAACCATTCATAAAACTAACTAAAGTGTGACACATTATTATGTCTATGAGTTAGGTAATGTTGGATAATAAAAAATCATCTTTCAATATCACTATGTTGAAATCACAGAAGTCAATGTATATCATAAAGGTTTTATTTTTTTAGGCATGATGACCATGTTGGATAACTAATTGGAGTAGTCTATAGAAGGCATGAATCTTGCATTGTAGAGTTTGGTGATCTCATCTTTGATGGATAAGGCTAGATTAGGTTTGATTTTTTGGACTTTTTACTTGATAGGCTTAGAAACCTTCTCAAGTATGATGTTATGTTGGATAAGAATAGAATTTAAACTCAACATATCATCATATTCCCATGCGAAGATAATAGAATTTTTTCTAAGGATTTCTAGGATGGCTTTTATAATATCATTGGGCAAATTCACCCCCTAGTTGTAATGTCTTTTCCTCATTTTGATGATTTGTTATAACAAGCTCTAATAAGGAATTGTTGGTTTAGACAAGTTTGTGATCCAAGAAGGGTAACTTGGTTTAAGGAATTAATCCTTCCTTGATAATATTGAGAGTTAAGATGATGAATGCTAAAGTATCAAGTAGGAAAAAATTGATTAAATCCTCATTGCAAAGGTGAGAGATTTAACCATGGGATTCCTTCAAGATGAGTGCTTCACGTAGATGATGGAGTAAGGTGGAATCCATGGCCAACAGAGCTTGAGAAAAAGAAATAGGTACATGGGGCTGAGATTAAAATTGGAAGAGTTAGAAAAATTTATAAGTTTTTTGAATAAGTGAAGAAAAAGTTAGAATTTTTTTTAAAAAAAAATTTAAGGGGAATATTCTAACTTTGGGATAGGGGAGAGTTAGACAATTTTCTAAGCCAGCAAAAAAAGAGAAATAGTAATTTTTTTATAAAACAAGCAGAGAGCATGGAAATTTTTTTAAAGTTTGGGCTAGGAGAGAGAAAATTTTCTAAGGCATAGAGGTGAGAAAAAGTTTGAAATTTTTCTAAGTTTGTGAGTAAAGGAGTTAGAAAAATATATGAATCTTGAATTTTAAATGCTAATTTTTATGCGAAGGTGTATAGTATGCATGTAATTCCTATGGGTATTTTTGAGTGAGTTTTGAGGCTCCAAAGAAGCCTATGAGTGCTTCCAGTATTAGTACCTTAGAGATCATGGATGATATGAGAAAAAATAATGAAAGTTACTTGATATTTAAGTGTTTGTTTTTCAAAAGAAAAAAAAAAGATAAGATAAAAAGAAAAACTGAAAGAGGAGGGGAAGATGGTATAACTTCGAAGTGAGCAGAGAGAAATATCCATTTTGGCATTTTTGCATCTACGAGTTAGGAGCTATTGGAGTTAGCATGGAGGAGCTTTATGTTTATCTTATGCTTACTAATTCATGGTGTGATGGTGTTGTAGAGGAAGAGAAGTTAGTGGGGATGATGCACTAGCAAGATAGGTGGGGTTTACCGGTAACTATGTGAGTGAGAGGAGGTTTCCAAGGAAGGGTCCAACCATATGCTAACTTCATCCATGTGAGTCTTGGGGCCAAGCTTTGTACATTTTTTTATTTTTCATTTTTATTTCTTACTGTGCATGCATGCATAGGGGGAAGGGAGGGAAGGAGGAGAGAGGAGGTGAGGGAGGGGGAGGGGTATAAGAAAAGATGCAAGAATCATGAAACATAGAAAATTTGCATGATATGGGATTGAGGTTGAAAAACCAAAAAAAATTTCTACGTTTCTAGGATGAAAAATAAACCTAAATATTTCCTAAGGCATGGAAACTAAGAATTGAAATTTTAAAAATTCTCTAAGGATACTAACCAAAGATAGAATACCAAAATTTCCTTAATATAAAATTGAACCTAGAAACTAAAAGTGAGAATTAGAGATCAAATCAAAATAAAAAACCAAATTGATACTAAACTATGACCATACATCAACATCAATTAGTAAACATGGAGACTTAAAACATAAAATTAAGAATAAATAATAAACATATTTGGACCTCTAAAATGGAAAGAGGATCTTGTCCAATTCTTCAAATGATCAAAATTTGATTATCATCAATGTGACATGGAATAATAAACAAAAACATAAATAATTAATGATGATAAACAAGAAACCTAGAGTGTATAGTCCTGGGGATCTATGGTCCATTTTTTGAATAGTCATCCATGAGTCGAATCATGGTGGAGGTACCCTATCTTGAATACAAATTAATAAGTGCATTTTAACTTTTTTAAAATAATTTTTTGGTTTACATTTTTGTTATACTTTTAAAAATTTAACCATTTTTCTACATTCTTTAATATCTTTTTTATTCTTTTATATTTTCCACATTTTTAATCATTTTTAATTATTTAATATATTTTTAATTCTTTATATGTTTCTTTATTCTATCTATTTTTCATTCTTTTATAGCTTTACCATTCTTCATGTACATATTTTTGTTGATTTTTCTAGTAAAGTGTAAAGGAATAAGCAAGATGTAGTTGAAACAATGAGAATTTTATCCTATATTATCAAATCACTAAAAGACTGATTGTATATATAGTGAAACCACATCATCCACCCACTCATTTCCAATAACAAGAGATTCTTATCATGGGCATAACAATAAAACTAGAATAAAGTTATGATCATTATGCCTAGATGGAAGAGTGAAGAATCAAGTGTGAATGAAAGGATGTGATATTAGGGGAATTTGTGAATTCTCTAAAGCTACTACTATAAGTCTTATTATGCTACTAAGTTGTATTATTTACTTAAGTTCTAATAAAAAATAGAAGTGCATTCTAAAATAAGTGCTACCTTACTATGTCACTAGAAAGACATGTTACCAATGCCTAAAGGTCATCCTCTAGTAAGGTTTACATACTAATAACATAATAAATACACCTAATAAAAAATTTCTGGGGGTTCCACTGGAAAGAAATGTTACCCATGCTTGAAGGTACATGACTTATGAGAAATTTCAAGGTTTCTATGACTCATGTTGATTATGGGGATAGAAAGGCATGTTACCGATGCCTAAAGATACTACTCTATCCAATGGAAAAGTCTCCTTTAAAATAAACTATGTAGTAATAAAATTGCTTCCTTGTCTTTCATTTTCAAGTAATAATAACTTCTTGTAGATGTGATAGTCTTATGATTGTTTGATGAGTAGCGAGGTACCCCTATGCCTAACCATACGAATCACAAACATTCACGTGCAATCTAGTTGAATTCCATGGGCTTCCTAGTTTCTGGTGCACCAATCTTCTAGGAAGTGAATCTTGCCTTAAGGTCAATTGTTGTCTTCCCAATTACACTTGCAATGTACACTGGTATGGTTAAGTGTAATTGAGGCATCTAATTTTTATCATTTTTTATTTTATGGATTTGGTATTTAAAGGAAAATAAAAGTAATTGGGTTAACAAATTTAAATTAACTAATTAACTAGTGTCTAACTAGTCCTAACATAAGTATTTAGTCCCACTTTTTGTACATGTCTTGAACCCACATATCCACTACCAGGTTACCAAGTGCTACACTACTAGGTGTACCAAGCAATAACACTACTAGGATTACAAAGTGAATATGTGTTACACTCGAAGCGATCGTACTTANCAGAAAGCTCATGTTTATTGCTGCACACATTGTTGTGCTTAGGTATAATAATGCTCAAATAAAGATCCGTACACTCAATGACTCTTGCTGCGAGCACTCGAGAGGAAAATTCTAACTTTTAAATAAACAAACTACAAGAGCTTCACTGCTACTAAACCTCTATTTCCATAAATGTACCTAGTGGATGCATATTTATAGTCGAATATAGACACTACATTGATGGGGCCTTGTCTACGAGACCTAATCGACAAGGCCATGTTAATGAGGCCTCTTCGATGCAGCCAACCAAACTATGACTCATCATACCCCCACAACTGAATGAAAACTCATCCTTGAATTCTTTTACAAAATTGGAAAGGTATCGGATTATTGACTGACTTTTCTCAAACAAAACAGATTAACTAACTTGACAAAGAAAAAATGGAGTGCTTGGATGTACAAATCAACACATTACAAAAAATGATAGCGTTCAAGACACAAAATTGAACACCATGACATGACTCTTCAAAATTGGATAGCACATTCCTTGATGGCATGAAGTTTAATGGAGAAGATTAGATGGTCCTAGGTGATGGTGGCTTTTGAGGTTTCAAGGGACCTTCATTGACTTCACGCACAGGCGGTGTTTGAGACAGTTGCAGTTGTCCTACTATTACTGCAACTTCTAGCAAGAGGTGAAAAGTATCCAACAATGCTTTCATTTTCTCCTTCTTACTTTTAGGATCATGTACCATCCACATAGCGTTGCCAATGTGGGGTGGAATGGGCACATCACAGGGACATGGGATTGCTAGAAACAACTCCTTAGCTTTGATGAACTAGGTAGCGAACTATTTGCATTCAATGTTGAATACTCTAACTATGTCCTTCAACTCATGGTAATCATTCATTAGTTTGGCTAGGTTATTAGCAGTTGATCGTTGGTTTGTGAATTGTGCTTTGAGGACTTCAAGTTCAATGTTTGCAATCTCAAGCTTCTGCTTGGTGTCTTTGTGGTGTTTGAACTTTGCCTCATATAACAAATATGAGCTAGCCATTTATTTCTCCAACTCTAACCATGACCATTTGATAGTCAACATTGCTAGGTTTGCATAACAGAGATTGGCCAGCTCCATGTACTCTGTCATTTCTTCAATTTGCAACTCCTTTAGGTAGATCTTTCCTTTAGTGCAGGCATCAATCTCATCATCGATGGGTTGACAAACCTCTCTTTCTTGGTGGAGTTGCTTGAGGGCTTCATTTATTTTCACCTTAATCATTTGGATGTGTTTCTCATTAACTTCCTCCTGTAGCCAACCTGGTATCTATATTAATTCTTCACTTTTTCAAACTTGAGAGCTTCATTTTTCTAGGTGATGATCTTGATGGAAAAATTCTGGCACAAGGAATGAACTTCCTCCATTGATATATTTTGATTCTTTATGGCCAATCTCCTCAACTTAATGTTTACCTTAGCAAGTTACTCCTACTATTAATGAATAAATTCTTGCATTTTTTTCTTCTGGGCATCAACATTGCATAGGCAATGATTCTATGTGGTCAAAGTCTCATTCTCCTAGTGCATTTAGGCTAAGTCCTTTTGAATTGAGTACGTCTTTTCTTCTACTATGGACTAGTTAAAGATGGCCATTACTGCCTCCTCCTCAGCCTTCTTAAACTGTTCTTGAACCTATAGGAAAGCTTCATCTCTTATTACTGCTTGGCTGAGGATTGCAGGATCAACAAGGTGAGCACGTAGTTTGACAACCTCCATGGCTAAGTGTTGATTTTTTTCTTGAGCCATTTCAAGTTGCCCCTCCAAAATGATGCACTTCCCCCTTACATCCAATAGCTTTGACTAGGTTGTGGTGATGTTTTCTAGAAAATCAAAGATATCTAGAATCAGTTGCCTAATTTCCACTAGTTGATCTAGCAATTCTTCATGTTGGGCAATGTTTAACTTCCTATTGACCATGCCTGTGGACGTCTACACATCTCAAAGTGTAGATTTGTCTGGTCTAAATGTTGTGGATGCATTTAATGATTTGGAAACATGGTCAGCAACAACTTCAGCCACTATTTCTTGCCCTTGGTGCTACATCACCAAGATAGTTACTCCTTTGCCTTCCTCCAAACACATCGAGAAGGTTGCAACATTCTTAGATATTTCTAAGAATAAATGGTGTTGAGACAATGATACCATCACCTCCCAAGCATTGGGATCCAACCTCGTAGGTAATTACATTCATTGGGTAGAGAAAATTAGTCCATCCCTCTCCATATGGTTGATTGATCAAGCCACCTCATTCAAGTGACTCATTGTTGGTTGGTATACAGATGGATCCACACCACTCATTCTTGCACACTACTCTTGCTCACTCAAGAGTTTCTCTCAAATTTTGCACAAGTACTCAATGGTTGTGTGGACCTTTGGTGTTGTTTCTTGAGTAGGTAGTGGTGATCGCAACTACTCCTCTTTTTGAGTCATTATTAGCATCTTGTCTTTCATGATTTCAGACCATGAGGCTAAAGGAGCATGCCTGATTGTATCATTAGAGTAGCAAATGATACCTACCCTCTTTCAAAGTTTTCGAATGAGGCATGGAAAGGGTAGGGTTTTTCTTCCACATTCATTTCCCTTGAAGCACTTTTCAATCCCCAAATAGATGATTTGTGAAAGGCTGATGGGAAATTTCCCACTTAGAGTGATGCATGCTTGGGTAGAGAAAGTGATATCGCGATATCGTAGTTTATCATACCCCCATGACTGAATGAAAACTCATCCTTGAGTTCCTTACAAAATATTGGGAAGGTATGGGATTATTGACTAAATGACCATTGATGGTGGAACGGGGTGACAGACTTAATGTGCCCAGTGAACGGATCAACAATACAATATATGATAGCATTAGTGTTCATGACTACTGAGGTGAACACTATACATAAATGACATCTAGCCTTTATTTAGTAGCTAGAAGAGAAGGAGAGAGAGAAAAAAGAATAAGGCGTGTTGCTACCAATGCAAGATTGTGTCTTCCATTGTTTATCCATAGCCATGCCACCAATCTTGCTCCTTTCGTAAACACTCCAGTTCTGTTCCATCTTGAGTGTTTCCTCTAGGTCCAATCCATTGTTGTATGATCATCATCTACACACACAACATAGTCACAAATGAGCGAGGGTAGATAAATCAAAATATAGTTGATACCTTGCCTCGATGTAAAGTGCATTAGTTGAGTTGTGGTTATGGCAGATATTGATTCTAGAGATTTAACAGGGGTTAGGAAAATTTGAAAAATTTGTGCCAGGGCCCCCATGACTAAGAGCAAACCTCTGGTAGTGATAGGATGGAAAAAGATAAGAAATAAAAAAGATGGAGAAAAATAACAACAACAACACCAATAAAATGGATGTCATAGATGGGGATGGAACAAAAAATTGTTGATTGCAAGAAATGTTTAAGGAAAAGAAGTTAACAAATGCACCAAAAAGGAATGCTAGTGGGTCCTCCCCAAAGTAAGATCATGCCCTTGATGCCCTAACAAATCCACAAACCAAAGAGTCTGTAGGCTCTAAGAATGTCATTTGGAAGCAAGAGTTAAAAAATTTACCCATAAGAAATTACCAAGGAAAAACAATGCATCAACCAAGATATGGACTAATGATAAAATCAACAATGAGGTAAAAAATGGAAAAGAAAGGTGGAGAGGAGAGAATGGAATGGAAACCTAAGAACAAGGTTGTGTAAAGTCCCTTGTGTGTGTTTGGTGGTTAATGTGACCGAGTAGAACTCATTCCAAATCCAGACTCAACAACCACATTCAATGACCTCGCATCAACATATTTGACCAGCCTATCCTCTTAAAGCAACAAGAATGCCTCTACAAAAAGTCACCACCATTTCAAGGAGAGCGAGATGGAGAATCAGGAAGCGAGAAAGGGCCTTAATTAGAGGGAACCTTCAGGCATGGGTAACATGGCTTTCCAATGCCATAACCAGTGCTTGTAGCCCATATTGCTTTATTATGTCTAAGGGGTGTGCTTTGAATTCTCACTATTTTTTCTCTTCTTCTTCTTTTTTTCTCTCTGTTTTCTTTTTAATGCAAAAACCATGCAAAGACTTATTTTTATGCACTCAACTTCCGGTGATTTGATGAATAGTCAGAATGGCAAAAAAGCCAAAGAAAAAGCATCCAATAACTCAAGAGAATAGCTAGCACAAATGCATCAAATCCCCTTTAAGTCACACCCTTTTCATCCTTTGAGTCTTTCCTTAGTTTGCGAAACACCCAGCCACCAATTTGTTTACAATTTTATTAGAAAAAGGGACTGTATAGTTCTAAGCCAAGGGAGACCATAGGAATTTATGGATGCATGAACGGCGTAGACTCATTTCCTGTTTAATCAAAAGAACCATACCTTAATATCAACATCACACTTCAAAGGTAAAATCCAAACATTAGCAACCAATATGGTATTATTCTTGCCACCATCATGAACACTTATTGGGTGACAAACAAAATAAAGTAATCACACAAAGAAATGGTAAAAATATGAACGATTGTGTAAAACAAAGAAAGAAAGATTAAAGAAATGTGTAAAACAAAAATTTAAAAAGAACTAAGGACCTTCAGTGGTTAGCAGAGGTGACCATCTCCCCCATGACTGAGTTGGAAGAAGGAGATCCAAAATAATGAGCAAGGTTGCCCATCTACAGAGGTAGCATATGTTCTGGTTATCCTAAACTCATGAAAAGGTTTTGTTTGTTGCATGTTGACTAACAATCTCTTATCTGGGCTCTCAAGTTTATATATGGTCATGGCCCCTAAAGGAAAAGTTACACAGATAATGTAAGGTCCTTCCCACAGTGTTTGAAATTTGGTACATTGTGACACATGTGTGGGGTTCCAGAAGAGAACCTTATCTCCTGGCTGATACTTAACTTTCCTAA
>MNCI01004721.1:737663-749010 GCA_015680685.1 Gnetum montanum
TGCAAGGTAACATGGTGTTACCCCCAGATCGGGCAATCCCTAACATGCTCCTTCATGCTCTTGCACAGATAGGCATGACAGAAGTATACACTGAATACATTGTAGAAGATTATGACATAAGGGATTACCATGCCATAGCAGCACAACATCTAAGGGACTCATGGCAGGAGAGTCACCATACATCGTTGAAGGGCAAAGGCCCCCAAAATGCTTCGCCTGTCATAAGAGAAATTAAGAGTGGTGAACCTATCTCAATAGGCTCTCTACCGAATGATGTTCCCCATCCTAATGATAGTGAGGAGGTTGGGTATCAGAACCTTCACTCAATGATTCACAACCCTGGTTCTAATCCCCATGAACCCCAAGTGTTCAATGAGGGAACACAAACAAATGACAAAGGCAAGAAATCTGATTGTCATCATGATCAGGGCCGTAGCCACCGAAGAGAAGGTAAGAAATATCGTCATGGTGATTGTTCCCCTTCTTCTTCTCCTTCATTGCATCATTCACCCTCTCCTTCCACATTCGGATCCGGTCACAAAGAGCACAACCGTGAGGATCAGGGTAAGGATAAGCAAAATGAGAGACCTCAATAAGAGAGTCGAGAGTGAGGACGAGGGCACTCTAGGGAGTCAAGGCATGAAAGAAGGGAAAGTCAGGAACCACATAGGCATCATAGATGTCATGAGAGAAATGATCATGATGAACCCCTACTAGCAACCCAGAGTATGTTAGATATTACGAAGGCTATGAGAATACCTACAAGGCACCAAAAAGATAGTCGAATCAAAAGACTAGACATGAATAATATCCCACAGTTTGAGGGGGGAAACAATGCTAATCCGTAGAATCACTTACAGGCATTCCACAATGCCTGTGCCTTGCAAAATATTGAAAACGAGTGGTAGAAGTTAAAGTTGTTCCCTAGGACACTCATAAAAGAAGCAGAAAGTTGGTATCAGTCTTTAGAGCTAGAAACCATTAGGAGGTGGAGTACAATGCTAGAATTGTTTAACGATAAATACCAAACGTACTCCAGAGTGTCCAACTTGTGTAAACAGATCCAAGGATGGAAGTAGTGTACTCACGAACCCTTGGATGCTCCCATGGGCCGATATTATGCATTGCTACATCGTTGCCTGGGCCATGGTTATGCACAACGGGATCAACTCCGTCACCTTGTAGATGGGCTAAGACATGAAACCAAGAGAACCCTTGGGACATATGCCCAAGGAAGATTATCTGAACTTAAATCCCATGAAGTTCATAGATTGTTGGAGCAAGTAGCTAAAGAAGAAGGGGAGCTATGGAAAAGAGAAAGCGCCGAAGAGTACAACCATGATCCTTCCCTTTGAAAGAGGAAAGTAAGATTCTGTGAGGAAGAGGATGAGTCACCACTCAAAGAGTTGGTGAATAGAAAAACCTTGATGCTTCATAAATTAACAACAGAAGTGTCGGCTAAGGTAGATGAAATATGGAGCTCCTTAGATAGTAAAATTGAAACTGTCCTAAAGATCGTAGAGGAGTCTAAGGAGGAACAAAGTAGTGACCATGATAAGAAAAAGCGGAGATATTCAAGCAATGCACGTGACAAGGGTAAGGGAAAAATGACGATCACCGATGAGGTTTTGGATTTGGATACAGACAATGACAGTGGATGTGAGATCTACCAATATGACCATCCTAAGGGATGTTGCCCAATAATCTTACATCTACAAGAGTCTGGGGTGTATGCACTCAACCCAAGACTTAACAAATGGCAAGCACCCTGAAGGTTACCTTATCCCTAAGGTAACCCAAGGCAGTTCCACCAACCATTAACATATTATCCAAGTGGAACTCCACCACAACCTATCGGGCAACATCAGCAGTGGCAACACCCAAAGTCATGGGGGATGCCACCGCCTAGGCAACAATACACTTACCAGCAACCAGATCCATATGGCTATTATGTGCAGCAACCAGTTTCTCCAAGTGACTCTATGGGTCACGCAACCCCACAACGTCACTACCAAGTTCGGGAGTATTTTAGGACTTCTTCTCCTTCGGGAGACACACCACATACATACCATCCTCCGAATCCATCTGTCACTCTTACACTGATAGTTCCAATACCACCCACTCCAACAATGCAAGGGGAACTCCCCACTCAACCGCAACAACGTAATGCTACGAGAGCTATAAACCTTCAACCCGCTACTAGTTCTGACAACCGTACAAAAAGAAGACCTTTTTTTAGAACCAAAAGCCCAAACAAGCTCTCACAACCACAAGCAGTTGAGTTCGTACACACTCCTCCAAAAAATAAGGCTTTGGAGCTCCCTTCAAAACAACAACAGAGCCTAACGCACACGGTTATGTTAACACATACCGTTACTGATTGGATCAAGGTAGGCCACCTTCCCAGGAAACCCTCTGACCCTGGAAGTCCCTTAATCTACCTCCAAGTTGCTGGGAACAAACCATGTAAGGCTCTTCTTGACTCAGGTTCTGGAGTCAACTTAATCTCACGAGAAATGTATAAAGCGTAGAACCTGCCTCCACTCAAGAAGAGCAATATTCAACTAGAGTTGGCTGACCAGTCCATCACTGTTCCTTTGGGACAGGTTGAGGACATTGCTACCACTGTGTCGTTGGTCATACCTAGCCAATTTCCTAATGATCCATGTAAATAATGACAAAGGGGACTTCCCGATAATAATGGGAAGGACATGGCTGAGTACAATAGATGTATGCCTAGGGATTCAAGATCTTTCCTTGGAAATATCTAAGGAAAACATTTATGGAAAGATCGAGAAGAAGAAAGTTCCATGCATCACATACAGTGACTCGGAGGGTGATGACATGGAGGAATGCTCAGCATCTCTTGCATGCAACTGGTGTGCCCAAGAAACTCAGATACAAAGGTGCCTGTATATAGCAACCACACAACAAGAGAACACCCAGTGGTTGATAGCTAATCAAGAGAGCAGCCCACCAACATGCATGAAATGAACTAGGGAAACAACTCATGCCCACAATGAAGGCGTAGATACATTGGAGTATGAGCGTCGTCGACTTCCACCCCTTAACCTGAAAACATCAATCGGGAGAAGTTGGACACTTCTAAAAAATTCAAATAGTCATTCATTATTTCGGATCTCTCCCTTTCCATTTAGTCATGGGGGAGATGGCCACCTATGCTAATCATTTGAGGCCCTCAGTTCTTTTAAGTTTTTTTTTACACATTTTTGTTTTACACGTTTTTGTTTTGCACATTTTTGTTTTACAAATTTCTCTATTGGTTGCTATTTTTTATTTTTCAACATCATTTATACTTTTTTAGTTCTTTTTGTGTGTGTGTGTGATATCCATCTTGTTAATTTTGTCATTTAATAAGTGCTCTTAAAGATGGTATGAACCGTTTTTCTATTGGTTGCTAATGTTTGGTTTTTACCTTTAAGTTATGACGTTGATACTAAGGTATGGTTCTTTTGATATGATAGGCAATGAGTCCACTTCATCCATTCATCCACAAATTTCTATGGTTTCTCTTGGCTTGGAACTGTACAGTCACCTTTCTAATAAGAACTATAACGAATCGGTGACTGAGCATTTCTCAAACTAAGGAAGGACTCAAGGATTGAAAAGGGTGTGGCTTCAAGGGAACTTGATGCATTTGTGTTGTCCATTCTCTTGGGTGCTTGGATGTTTTCTTCTTGAGTTTTCTTACCATTCTGACATTGCTACATCATTGGGAAGCTAAGCTAATAAAAATAACAAAGTCTTTGCATGGTGTAGTTCTCACGTATAAACACATAGAAAAAAAGAAAGAAGAAAAGATAAAAAAAGTGAGGATTCAAAGCACACCCCTTAGACGAAATAATAACTTGGGCTACAAGCATTAGTTATGGAACTAAAATAAATATGCTCCCTCTAATTAAGGCCCTCCTTACTTCCTATTCTCTCCTCTTTCATTTCATCGGAATGTTGGTGACTCTTTGGTGGAGACATTCTTCTTACTTCAAGAGGATGGGTCGGTCGAATGTATTAATGCAAAGTCACTGAATATGGTTTGTTGAAGCCAGATTTGGAATGGGATCTACTAAATCACATTAACCATGAAACACACAAAGGGTTGTACACCACCTTGTTCTTGGGATTCCATTCCATTCTCTTCTTTCCATCATTCTTCCTCCATTATCCACCTCATTGCCAGTTGTATCAATAGTCCATATCTTGGTGGATGCATTGATTTATTTTTGGTAAATTCTTGTGGTTAAGACTTTAACTCTTGTTCTAAATGACATTCCCAGAGCCTACGGACTCTTTGAATGTGGTTTTGTCAGGGCATTAAGGGAATAAGCCTACTTTGGGGAGGACCCACTGACATTCCTATTTGGTACACTAGTTAAATTCTTTACCTTAACATTTTTGCAATCCACTCTATTTTGTTCATTTCCATCTTGACATCCATTTCATTGATGTTATAGTTGTTGCTTTTCTCCATATTTCTTGTTCTTTTTCTTTCTCCATTCTATCACTATTGGAGGTTCACTCTTAGTCATGGGGGTCCTGACCCAATTTTTTCGATTTTCTCCTAACCCCTACACCTTCGGTAGTCACCACTATTATATCTCCAGACCCGTATCAGCCATACCAGAACTCAACCAATGGACCTTTCACTGAACAAGGGTATTAATTGCATTATGATTCATTTACCCTTGCTAATAAAAGATGGTGTTGTGTCTGCATATGGCAATCATACGACAACAGATTGGATGTGGAGGAAACACTTGGAATGGATCAGTGCTAAAGTAGCTATGCAAGGAACGAGATGGATGGCATGCTTATGGATAGACAATGAAAGGTGCAATCGTGGCATTGGCAGTAGCAGACTTCTTCTCTCTTCTCTCTTCTCTCGCAGCTGTCAAATAAGGCCTGATGTCAAATGTATAAAGTGTTCACTCTTATTATCATGAACACTAGTTTTTTCATGTTCTGTAATGATGATCCATTCACAAATCGTCCCATTCACCATTAGTTCCATTCAAGTCAATAATCCCATACCTTTCCAATATTTTTGTAAGGAACTTGAGGATGAGTTTTTATTCAATCATGGGGGTATGATGGGACGCAATATCGCATGGGCCGCGATATCGCGTACACGATATTCCATCTTCTCCCGTGATATCGCGTCGTGCTGCCAAATCTATAAATAAGAGGTGGCTCTCCCTTGTTTCTCAATCTAGATCTAGACCCTTAGCAAAACTCTGGCAATTTTACCTCACCAGAGATAGAACAATTTCCATGTGCCCACAGTAGGAGTCCCAAAGTGAACGGATCTTTATTCGAGCAAATATTGTACCTGAGCACAAGTTTGTGTACAGAAATAAAAACGAACTTTTTGGATAAACCTTGCAGTGCATGGATTAAGCTAATTAGGACTTTAATTATCGTTAATTGTTTAAATGCTTTATTAGTTAATTAATCTCTCTCAACCCTCAACACTCCTAGTTAAGTGCATTCAGTACGACCGCTTCGAGCATGTGCGTTACACTTGGTAATCCCAATATCGAATAGCGTTTGGTAATCCTAGAAGGTTGCATTGGTTCAGGGTGTGAATGGTAATTCGGAACAGATACTGATGCTAGGCATTAGAACTTAGTTAGTTAAAGTTAGTTACTTAGTCTCTTCACCCTTTCCCTCATTAGCATAGGTGATAAAACATAAAAGACATAAAAATCACATACCTCAAACTTGCTTAACCATACAACCGTGACAAATACAAGTAAGTTTGGGAAGACAATGAACAATTAACCTTAAGTGTTCCATAAGGCATGTAGGCACTTAGTCTATGAAGTTCAACCAGATCAAGCATGTAACACTCGTATTCATATGGTTGAGTGTAGGGGTACCTCACCACTCATCAATGGCCATCTCCCCGATGATTTAGTTGGAAGGAGGAGATTTGAAAAATGGAACATGGTTGTCCATTTGTCGCAGTGGTAGTTGCATTGGACTATTTTGGTTCAAGGAATGGTTTTACTTGTTGGATGTTGACCAACTACTTTTTATTTGGGCTTTTAAGCTTGTAGATCAACATGGCCCTAAAGAGAAAGGTTTGATTAATTATATAAGGTCCCTCCCACAATGTTTGGAATTTTTCCTTTTGAGGTACATGTGTGGGGTTCCAATAGAAAACCTTATCTCCTGGTTGAAGTTTTACCTTTCTGATTTTGAGGTCATGACGTTGCTTGTTGAATGCCTTATGCACCTCATTCAAAGATAGGGCCACTAATCAATTTTCATCTAGCACATTCAGGTTGATCAATCTTTCTTTCTATGTTAGACATAGGTCAAGATTTAGATCATAGGTTGTTGAGAGTGTATGAAGCTCGAATTGAATCAGGAGCGTTGGAAGTTTTCTGTACACTAACTCATAGGGAGAGTAGCCAATAAGAAGTTTACATGTTGAACAGTAAGCCTAGAGGGCATTGTTAAGTTTTGTACTCTAATCTTTCGTATATTTTCTAATGGTCAATGTTAGTATTTTTGTGATCTCTCGATTGGTTACCTTTGCTTGATCATTGGCTTGGGGGTGGTAGGGTGTTGTTAATTTATGTTCAACCCCCAAGTGTTGCATTAATTTTTTAAAAGTGGCACCTATGAAATGAGTCCCATTATCAGAAATTAGTCAGCATGGTATCCCAAACCTATTCACAATATTTTGTTGTATGAATCTGGCAATAGTGGACAATGTACAATCAATAACAGTTGTTGCTTCTACCCATTTTGTGCAGTAGTCAACTATTACAATAATATATGTCTTTCCATTGGACATGGGTGTGATGGGACCCATGAAGTCAATGCCCCATATGTCAAAAGGTTCCAGTGGTTGAATCCATTATTCAGGACCTTCCATGCCAGTGGTCATTCCCCCATCTCGTTGACAATGTTCACAAGATTTGACAAACTAGTGGGCATCCCTAAAGATTGTAGGCTAATAGTATCCTGCCATTAGGATTTTTATGGCTATGCATCTCCTTGCATAGTGGCCTTCGCAAGGTCCTTCATGAGCATCTTGGAGAACATGTAGTTGATCTTTGTTAGGGACAGACCAACGAATTAGGCCATTGATACACACCTTGTAGAGGTGTCCATTTATTTTCATAAATTATTTGGCTTGATGAAGAAATTGTTACTTCTTTGTAAAGTGAAGATCTAGTGGCATCTCCTGAGTGAGAAGATAAGTGAGGATGCCATTGTACCATGTTATTTTTGTGGATGTTTGTTCATTTATTACTCCTATAAAGTGGAGCTCATCTAGAAACTAATTAGAGAGTGGGCTCTCCTCCTGTTTATTATCCCATCTTAAGTGAGAGAGGTGGTTAGTGACCACATTCTTAGTCCCTTTTCGGTCTACCATTGTGAGCTCGAATTCCTGTAAGATTAGGAGCCACCATATGACAAGAGGGCTCATTGTTGGCTTGTTCATGAGAAAGCAAACTACACTATGATCTATGTACATAAATACTTTATAGCCAAGAACATAGTGCCTAAACTTTTCCAAAGCATACACCACAGCCATTAGTTCTTTCTCTATGGTGGTATAATTTAACTATGCTTTCACAATGCTTTGGCTAGCACAGTCGATGTAGTATGGACATTTCTTATCATCCATATGCATGATCACTACTTCCAAGATGTAGTTAGATGTATTTTTCATGATGTGGAAGGGTCTATACTAATCTGGTGCTCATAGGATTGGTGTTTCTATGAGTTTCTCTTTNATCTGGTGCTCATAGGATTTGTGTTTCTATGAGTTTCTCTTTTAACTATTGGAATGCATGTTCACATTCCTTGGTCCAGATGAAAGGTGAATCTTTCTTTGTCAGCTCTACTAATGACTTGATGATCTTAGAAAAATTCTCTATAAATCATCAGTAGTAACCAATGTGTCCAAGATTGACTGAACATCTTTAATGATCTCTAGTTGGTGTGTTACTCCTTAGATGATCCTTATCTTTTCTGGGTCTACCTTAATCTATTTTTGTGAAATTTGGTGCCATAGCATAATGCCTTCTTGGACCATGAGATGGATCTTTTGCCAGTTGAGCTACAAGATTGTTTCAACACATCTTTTTAGTACTTGCTCAAGGTGGTCCAAGGATTGCTCAAATGTAGCTCCATAAGTGGAAAAGTCAACCATGAAGACTTCTACACCACTACTGATCTACTGTTGGAAAATACTACAGACCAGGCGTTAAGATGTTGTAAGGGCATTGCATAGACTGAATGGCATCTTACAATATGTAAAAGTCCCCTAGGGACTCATGAATATTATCTTGGCCTCATCTTCTAGAGCAATTTGGATTTGTTATAGCCATTATAACCATCCAAGAAGCTATAATAACAATGCCCAGATATGGTGTCCAACACTTGATCCACAAATGACAATGAAAAATGATCTTTAAATGTTGCCATATTCAATAGCTTGAAGTTGATGCAGACCTACCATTTGCCACCCTTATTTGGCACAATTACAAGTGGGCTAACCCACTCACTATCTACGATGGGATAGATGAACCCTACCTTGAGGAGTTGTTCAATTTCCTCTTTGATGATCTAGTTCAATTTGGGATTCAGTCACCTCTACAACTATCTTCTAGGCTTCATGGCTAGGTCAGTGTAAATGTGATGCTGGCATGTCCTTGGATCAATTCTAGTCAACTCGGGATATGACCAAGCAAAGGCTATTGACCATTTGTTAACCACCTTCAACAACTTTCCTTTTTGTTCAGAAACAAGTTTGGCATTAATTATGACCAGTTTACCATTATTTAAAAATGCATGTTCCATGCTGGTCGGTAAAGTTTTTAGATCTAACCCACTCACTATCTACGATGGGATAGATGAACCCTACCTTGAGGAGTTGTTCAATTTCCTCTTTGATGATCTAGTTCAATTTGGGATTCAGTCACCTCTACAACTATCTTCTAGGCTTCATGGCTAGGTCAGTGTAAATGTGATGCTGGCATGTCCTTGGATCAATTCTAGTCAACTCGGGATATGACCAAGCAAAGGCTATTGACCATTTGTTAACCACCTTCAACAACTTTCCTTTTTGTTCAGAAACAAGTTTGGCATTAATTATGACCAGTTTACCATTATTTAAAAATGCATGTTCCATGCTGGTCGGTAAAGTTTTTAGATCTAACCCACTCACTATCTACGATGGGATAGATGAACCCTACCTTGAGGAGTTGTTCAATTTCCTCTTTGATGATCTAGTTCAATTTGGGATTCAGTCACCTCTACAACTATCTTCTAGGCTTCATGGCTAGGTCAGTGTAAATGTGATGCTGGCATGTCCTTGGATCAATTCTAGTCAACTCGGGATATGACCAAGCAAAGGCTATTGACCATTTGTTAACCACCTTCAACAACTTTCCTTTTTGTTCAGAAGCAAGTTTGGCATTAATTATGACCAATTTACCATTATTTAAAAATGCATGTTCCATGCTGGTCGGTAAAGTTTTTAGATCTAGAGGCTCTTGCTAAAAGTTATTAGGGATTTCCAACTCTCCCCAATAGGTATCATCATCTTCGTCAGAGAGTTGGAAATGAACTTATTCAAGTTTTTCCATGCCTTTCACATAAGCACATGTTAAACTCTCAGTTGGTTCCATGCATAATGTGTTGTTATCAAAGTCAGCTATTAGCCACTCAATGTCCTCCTATTTTGTGGCTATTACATACAAACACATTTGAATATTAATTTCTTGTGCATACTGTTTGCATGCTTTAATGTATGTACTTTTGATGGACCAAATTTTCTGCATGCAATTGCACTCGTTATCATTGTATGCAATGCATGGAATATGCTTCTTCTCTATTTTTCCCAATTCATTTTCCCTTATGCCCATACGTGCATTGAATATGCTTAACCAAGATCTTTCCATAATGATGGGGAAATCACTTTTGCAGTTTTCAACCTTGATCACTAGAAAATTTGCAGGATAGGACCACCCACAAACTATGGTCACAATTTCCTCTACTAATCTTAGAGGGACAATAATTGACTAATCTACCAACTCTAGATGGATGTTGCTCTTCTTAAGAGGTGGTAGGTTCTAGGCCTTATGCATGTCATGGGAGATGAGATTATCTTCAAAACCAGAGTCGAGAAAAGCCTTGCATGGCTCATGTCTAGTGATCTACATGTAAATGAGTGGACTTCCCAGGTCAAACCTTTTCATGAGAAGATTGCTAGCCTTAATCCAATTAGAAACAACAAGAGTTAGCATCATAGTATGAATTTGAGGTGAGAGAAGTGGACAATGCATGTAACAAAGCAAAGGGTAAAATGGCCATCACCGACAAGGTTGTGGATTCAGATACAGACNTCGACGGTTACCAAATCCCCAAGGTAACCCAAGGTAGTTCCACCAACCTTCAATGTATTATCCAAGTAGAACTCCATCACAACCTATTGAGCAACACCAACAGTGGTAATACCCATAGTCATGGGGGATGCCACCACCAAGGCAACAATACCCCTACTGGCAACTGGATCCATACGGCTACTACATGCAGCAGCCAATCTCTCCACGTCACTTTGTTGGTCACGTGACATCACAACATCACTACTAAGATCGGGAGTATTACAAGACTCCTTTTCCTAGGGGAGATAACCCACGTGCATACCATCCTCCAAATCCATCTGCAACTCTCACACCAATAGCTCCATTACCACCCACTCTAGCAATGCAAGGGAAACCCCCCACTCAACCACAGCAATGCAATGTCATGAGGGTTGTGAATCCTCAACCCACAGTTGGTTCTGACAACCTTATGAAGAAAAGACCCTTCTTCAAGACCAACAGTTCGACCAAGCCCTCACAACCACAAGTGGTTGAACCTCTAAATGCCTCCTCATCAATTAAGGCTTTAGGGCTTCCTTCAAACCAAACACCAAGCTCAACACATATGGTTTTGTTAACACATGCCATTACTGACTAGATTAAGGTGGGCCACATTCCCAGGAAATTCTCTAATCCTGGAAGCCCTCTCATCTATCTCCAAGTCGCTAGGAATGAACCATGTAAAGCTCTTCGGAACTTAGGTTTCAGAGTTAACTTAATATCATAAGTGATGAGACGCGATATGCACAAGTCGTGATATCGCGGTGCGTACGTGATATCGTGTCGTCCCCTGCAATATCGTGTATGTGATATCATGGTCCGCCACCAAATCTATAAATAAGAGGCGGCACTCCCCTCATTTGTCATCATAGGCTAGAAGTAGCGAAGCTCTGGCGGATCACCCCAGAGATAGAATATTTTCCATGTGCCCGCAGTAGGAG
>MNCI01004721.1:761815-773269 GCA_015680685.1 Gnetum montanum
CAGGATGTGTGTGGCAAGTGGGAACGGATATTGGTGTTAGGACAATTAGAACTTAGTTAGTGAATAATTAATGAAAGTTAGTCACTTAGTTCTCCTTACCTTCCCCTATTAGCATAAGACATTAAAAAGATAAAAGTTATAAAAATCATCTACCTCAAACTTACTTAACCATACAACCATGACAATACAAGTAAGTTTGGGAAGATAACAATTGATTAACCCTGAGTGTTCTATTAGGGTGCGTAAGCACTTAGTCCTTGGAGTTCGATCGGATCATGCTTGAAACGCTCATATTCGTATGGTTGAGTGTAAATATACCTCGCCACTCATCATCTAGCAGTAAACACTTGGTAACCCAACAATGTGTATGGAAAGTAGATATGGATACTCCAGATTTGGGATAGTTTAATTATTAATTAGTAAAGTTAAATATTTCAACCCTTCCTTTAGTTAATCATTTCACATATAAAGAAAGTAATAAAAATCATAAAAATAAATATCTCACACCTTAATCACACTTAGCCATATAAACAAAGTTAACACAAGTGATGATTAGGAAGGCAATGACTAGTAACCACATGTTTTATTGTCTAAGGACATAGGCTACTTAAGTAGAAGGAGTCCACATAATTCGATTGAATTGTGGGTACATGCAAATGATTGGACATAGAGAATACCTATTGCTCATCACTCTTATTTAACAAGTCAAGTTTGCCCTACTATGTAGATAGTAAGGGTTATGTGTTACTAGCCTTGATGTCTCCTGAAAAAAAAAAGATCGTTAGTAAAACGTTTGGTGTTAATTTTTAATTTTACTAAAGTATTTTCCACATTATTATTATTATTATCATCATCATTGAGCAACAAATATAGAGGTTAGTAGCACAACATCCCCATAATGATAAAGTAGACTTACTCAACTAAATAAGAGTATCTTACCACAATGCTACTCCACCACTGCTACACCTTAAAATAATGCAAAAATTAAATCTTTTATGCCTTATTATCAATTATCAATTTACTTTTCTATATTTAACTTTTAACTTCGTATTTTCCTCTAAAAAGTCCAAAAGAGATGCCGTACACTTAAGCTCGACATGATAAAAAGTTTAATTATTTATTGCAGTGGTTGAACGCTGGAGAGTTCTCTTTCACACCTGCTTTGTCAATTTTAGTTTACAGCATGCCTTTCTCCACGGCTCAAAATTTGCGTGTCCTAAGGCCTTGATAAGGGGGGCCGGGCCTTTATTGCACATCACCAAAATTACGGAGCAAAAACTGCAACGGCATTTTTTACTTTAATGTCACCAAAACCTTCATCGGAACCGATCAGCGAAGAAATCGAACCTGCAACTTGTAAGTTACTTCTGGTTCTGGTTAAAGCATAGGTGAAATGGGAGGGGTAAAAGAAGACAGTAAAAATTTAAAATAAAATCAAATAAACCCTTTGCGTGATTGACCAACAACTTGGACAGTGAACAGAGGAAAGTCCGAATACAAAATGTCGAAAAATGATGACAGCTATAAATACCGAACGAACGTCATACGTACCAGCTAATTTTACCCTGTTCTTGCTTCTTCTTCTTCTTTCTAGTTTCGTTCGCTCAATTGGTTTGTTTCTATCTTCTCTGTTCCGTTTCTTGCAAGATTTAGTGTAAAATTGGATAACAGCGTGGGAGATCTCGTGTCATTCATCAATGATGGCGGAAGAGAATGCTGTGTCTCGGTATGTGAAGCTCACCAAGGAGCAGGATGCTCCTGAAGAAATTCGCCCTGGAGAACTCAATCAGCCTGTTCATGTTCCTCAGGTTTGTGTGTTTTTTTTGTCCTCATTTCTTTCCTAAATTTGTTCATTATTTTTTACATCATTTGTTGTCTAGCATGCGTCGGTAGAAGAGTTTTGGAGATTATCATTGACCGTAAGGTGCTAAGGGCTGTTGACTAATGTTCCATTTTGAGTACAGAGCAGTTTTGTTTGTTTGCTTTAGATCTGGTTCATGCTGTCGAACCAGAACTTTGCCTTGTATTTTGGATTTGCAGAGGAAAATTCGAATCCGATGCGGCGATTTTTTTTACAACTTTGCATGCTATTCTCGCAGTAGATCTCATCTTTAATTTGTTTATTAGAATCACAATTTAGAAAATATTTTTCAGCCAAGGTTTCTTAAAATAGATCTTGTAGTTATTTTCGTATGAAAGTTAAAATTTATGATGTGGTCCTGTATATTCCGAATTATGTGGTGGATTTATTTTCTTCAGATTGTAAAATTAGTCAAGGGGAGTTTTATTTACAGTGAAGGATGCCAAAACTCGTTGCTGGTAACTTCACGGTAACATTTACATATCCAGATATAATAGCACGTGTATTTAATTCATTTCTGTAGTTTGCCTAACCAGTTTAAGCGTATTCATAATAAAATACATGTTTTTCATCATTAGTATACTAATGCTATATAAACAAACACCTCTGCCACTGTCAGAGGTCCTTTTGCATGGGCCATCAAGCAAGCTACAAATATATGAAACATCATATGTAATATACTGTATTATCCAAGGCAGCAGGAATTTGACTTTCATTTCCTGTTTGTCATGATTAGCATCCATTCAACGTCTACCTGTGACACCTTGTGCGAAAAGAGTTAATTGCATCTTTCTTTCTAAAGCTTCCATGTTTATTTTCTTTGCAAATTTCACATAATGTTTACATCAAGTAGAATAAGGTATGTCAATGGCTTTATTGGTTGGGGCATTTGGCATACTTTTCATGGTTGCCATATTTAAGCTCAAAACATCCTCACATTTTTAGTTTCTAATGTTTACATGTGGACCTTGTATATTTTAGTATGAATTTGTAGAAATGTAGAAATTTTTACAGATCATTAGGTTTTAGGTGAAATGATTACGATATGTCTTGTTTGATCTCAACGAAAAAAGTCTTGGAAAATATGTACGTATAGACAACAATATATAACTATACAAAAACAATCATCTGCTAATGACATCAGTTGGCATTTTATGAGACTTTGAAAATATAAACTGTAAAAGATTCAAATGCAAGGATATAGCAGGAAGATGCAAGACATGAGAGAAAAATTTGAAAGTCCATTTATGATGCGGTGTGTTCTAAAGTATGAGTTCTATCAAAGAGAGGAATACACATTGAGAAACAGAGAGAGCATTGGACACTTCTGATAAAATCTGATATACAGAGGCGTGTTCATGCTCTATCAGAAGATGCAAATTCATCTATGCCACAACTACCTGTAGGAATTATTCTATTAGGAGGAATACATTGTATATGAGAGAATTACATGAATCAATTAATATGGAAGAAGACGTCTAGAAATGCAGACTTATATGATGAAAACTTCTTACTTGGATATCCAGAAACCAAGAAAAATAATGCTGTTACTACTTTGACTACTAGTGCAAGAATTAATTGTAGGAGCAGTAGTCTTCTTGAGTGTTGACTATTAGTGTATAAATTCTTTTAGCATAATTTATGCTTTATCTTTCAATGTTTTCCTTGCATAAAGTTGTTGGTTCAATCCATGTTTAGGAATGAATACCTGGATTAGAAGTCTTTGACTATAGTACATTTTTGAATGTTTCTTTAACCTTTTTTGATATTTTAATGCACTTCATATTCGGGAAACACATATTCACGTTGGGTGTCATATGTTTAAATTTTTCAGTTTTTATTGCTATACCTCATTGATCATTTATTTAAATTCAATTTTCTTGAGTTGCTGACACACTAAATTAATAGCCCCTGCAGGTTCATACTTTAAACCCCTGCTTCATGAAAATGCTACATAGAAAATGCTCTTGAACAAACTTGTTCTGCTTGTGCTTTGTTAGCTGGGATACTGGGAATTTCCTTATGCTGTTGTTTGTGTTCAGGTGTTTTATTTTGATCTCTAGGGACAGGGCTTGTATTCCCTTGCAACTTTATCCTGTTTTCTATTGATATTAAGTGTGTATTTCTATTCTGATAGGCGATAGCATATTTCAGTCTCCAGAAGGTGAGGTTGTTGATTGGTTTTGGCTGAGAGGCCAACTACCAGTTGGCTAGACTTTTTCATGCAAAATAAATAATTATCATCATAATGCTAGGTGAAGAGATGGATATTTTTCATAGGAATTATGATGAGTATGTATTGGTTGTTGTTTTTCACAGAAAATAAATGATTATTGCCATAATGTTGAGGCAAAAGATAAACTTTTTCACCGGCATTATTGAAGACCATACACTGGTTTTTTTTTTTTTTGCAACATGAAAATGAATTCTTGGATTTCATTAATTTGAAAAGAAAAAAGTTCTTTTGGCTAAATAATAGATATATATCATAAATGTATACCTAAACTAATGGCTAGTATAGCCAGGATTTTATACCCCTTAATTTATCCTGGGTGAGGATGCTATTGTCATCAAAATAGGAAAAAGTGCCAAGGCTAATCTGGTTTGCTCATGCATTAAATTTGCATGATCTTTATGATCATTTTTTCTACTCTTCAATGTAATGAGGTATTAAAACATAATAAGAGTTGTCCTGTAACCATATTTTGTTCATTTTTTTATCTCATTGCATTTTAGATCACATTTGCCAAGCACATATAAGGGCCTGTGTACGTACAAAAATATAGGTGACTTTTTTTAATTAAAAAACAACTTTTTCCTTTTTTTTTTTCCTCAAGAGGTGGGGTGGGGGTGATGTTGAACTCTCAAGGGCAGCCTACATGATTGTATATTTTCCTAAAAATCCACAGGTTGTTTGGCTTTCACAAGCCTAGCAACTAGGATCAGCAGGGCATTCTGCCTAGTCTGTTAGATTCAAGGTTCATGTCCATAAATGCAATATTAGGCCACGGTTAAAATATTTATTCAGATTGGAATCAAGAAGACAGATGGTTATGAACAGCACTACCAAATCACCTGCTTACCCTAACGGTCACCACCAGTGAACAGGAGAGAGTTAATGATTAATTTAGATTATAAGAGCCTGCCACTGTTTCTATTGTTACAGTTGAATGCGTCTTCAATTATGTACAGAAAGAGCTGAAATTTTCAGTGATCCGTAACCTACCATCTTGACTTACTTTCTATTGATAAGCTTATATATTTGACATCTTGTTGGTAGTGACTTACCTTTTTGGTGGACATGCACTGTTATTTAGAGGTTTTAATTTTTCTGCCTTAAATGATTTTAATAAATTAATACACTGATTTTTATTTATTTTTATTAAGGTGTTATTGATGTTATATTTTTTTAATGGATTTACATTGTTAAAATTGGTATATTTTCAAAGTATATCTTTATTTCATAGGTACGATGCTTTAATTTGCTTTGAAAATGATATGCTTCAAACATTTTCAAACCAGAAATATTTGGAAATGAGTTTTAAAATTGATTGTTACAGTTGGTTGTACATAAATGTCGAGAATGTGGGCAACCCCTTCCAGAAAGTTATGAACCTCCTGCAGATGAACCATGGACTACTGGAATCTTTGGATGCTTTGAAGATATGGATACCTGTAAGTTAAATACTGTTTTTGGTAATTTGCAATGGTTTACTTGTACATTTATTTAATGAAACCTTATGACTAAAAATTGATTGCAAAAGATTGTTTATGATTTAACATATCAACGGTTTTGTGAGTTTCTGGAGCAGATAATATTTTGTTAATGTCTCATCACTTCTTAAAACAGGAAAGTGGAGGTGAAAGTGAGGGACTTTTATAGCATAGTTGGAAGAACTGCACAACCTTTAGGATTTGTCTTATTGTTAGGGTAAGTATCTTCTTAACAGTAGGTAGCAGGTTTAGATATCACAAATGCCATCCCAAGGGACAGTAGATTTTAATAAAACAAGGTTAGACAGCAAGGTTTAGAATTATCACCAAATTGTAACAAAAGTGCAGAACCCAAGATTATGAACAATGGGAAGGCAGATTCTGGTTCTAGGAGTTACTCAGCCATTTTCAGAAATATAGGCTTGTTCTCGTTGTGAGACTGGTGAGACCGTATTCTAGTTTTAATAACATAACATGTTACTTTAAATTTTTTCATGAGCACCATTACAAGCATAACAAAATATAATTGCGTGCAATGAGATATGAAAAATACTAAGTATATGTAAAATAATATAATAAATAATAAATTTGAAGCTAATAGAAACTTTCTTTCCTTCATCTGTGGGTATTCTTCAAGTGCATTTGTGCTGAAGTCTCTTTAGTTTTTCAGTGTCCCTCTCAACGGTTCTTTCAATCATTCTCTTGCAACCAATTCTCACATGATTTCCCACATAATTTTCATAGTTCTCATACAAATTCTCTTAAGGGATTCAAGGATTTCGATATGTGAAACTCTCAAATGTAAGTTATTTACATTTCTCTTATGTTTCTTATGCTATTTTCATGCCTCATTTTATGTTTGATTTCATGTTTGTGGTTTGTTTGATGGTTTTACATGAGCTCAAGGGTTTAATGCATGTTCATGCAAGGATGGGTGTTTTTCCCTTGCTTTAGATGTTTAATGTGTGGAAGTTTAATTCAAATTGAACTCTAATTGAACTCTTGTTGAATTGGGTTTTTTTTTTAAAGCATTGCAGGCTTTAAGGATGTTAGATGCATGCTTGAAGGCATTGGATGTTGAATTTTCATGCCATCCCTTTGTTTTGTGCATGTTGTACAATCTCTTAAATTCTCATATAAATTTGATGTAACTGACATGTTGTTAGCCTCAATTCTATTTCCAGAGGTCAATTATTACATTTCTTGCCTTTCCTGTCTTTCTCAAGGCTATCTCTTCCATCGGTTTGCATCTTAAAGTGTCATATTTTTCTGTTTTTGGGTGTGTCTTAGACCAAGACCTCACCATGAGTCGTGTTCTTTGAGGCCATGATTCCACTAGAAGTTGTGTTCTTCATAACATGACTGCCACACGACTTGTGATATGTGTTTCCTTAGATGTTGTATTGGCCACAACTTGTGGTCCCCTTGTGGTATGATTTTCTTGGTAACCATGACCTGAGGTGGAAGAGATTTGAAGTACAGGAGGTATAGTGCCTCCAAAACGGCTACCACAACCAAACCATGACTTGTGGTCTCACTTGCCACCCGTAGCTTGTAATATCATGACTTGTTCTAAGGCATTTGCACTTTTTCATTATTTTAGGTACCACAACCAGACCACGACACCTGGTTTGGGCAACTATGACTTCACCACAACCCTTTGATGACTTTGCCATGACTTGTGCTCTGTTGAATTTTCATCATGAGTGATCCTACCACTCATGTTTAACTCATGGTCAATTTTCCAGGTTGAATTTAGAGCTAAAATTTCAAAGACAATTGTTGTTGTGTTTCTCGAGTCTGTTCCTCTCAAGTTTCCCATAGTTGATTTCAATCCTTTTGTACTTTCCTTTGAACTGTGTGAATGGCATGTTGGTTGTTTCAATTTTTCAAAAACGTTGCTCTTTTCTGTCATCATAACTTTATCTTGCTGCTAATCACTGTTACAATAAATACGCCCTCATCTGTAGGCTCAGGGCATTCCTCTTGTCTGAATTCTTTTTAAATAAGAATTTTTGACTGCTTTACCCTGCTTTAAAGGCTTCTAGTGCGGTTGGGAAGTAGGGGGTAATTTCTGCAGTTGTGGATGTTGTTTTGGTTTAAAGGAGATGATATTGTTAAACTTTTGCATGGACATATCTAGTCAAAGAGGTTAGGCTCTTACTCATCCACCAACACTTCTGGGACTCTGCTTGGTAAGATAAGCATTAAGGCTCTAGGTGATGATCCTTTTTATCCTTATATTATTAGATATTTGGGTAAAATTCTTTGGTTAGACATGCTCTGATTGGGGAATACCATGGAGGGTTCAATTCAAGGCTGTATGAAGAAAGTTTGTGAAAATTTTTAAATACAAAGTTTGAAGAAGAAAAATTTAATGGCAAAAACAATTTTGGGTTATGGAAGAATAAAGTGCAGGACTTGCTTGTTCAACAAGGACTACATAAGGCACTAGAAGGCAAAGAAGCCTTCAGAGATGTATGATGAAGAATATGAAGCATGGATCTCAGGGTTCAAAGTACCATTCGATTGAGCCTTGTAGACCAAGTTTTATTCAATGTGGCAAAAGAGACGGTAGCAGCTGGATTGTGGATAAACTTAGAGAGCTTGTACATGACCATGACCAAGTCCTTGAGAAATAAATTGTATTTGAAATCAGAATTGTATGACTTCAAGATGAAGGAAGGAACATCTATAGTAAATCATCTTAATTACCTTAATGAGTTATTTTTGCTGGTTATCCAATATTGATGTACAGATTAGCCGGGAGGATCAAACTCTAATTCTTCTTAAATCTCTTCTATCATCCCACAAGCCTCTTGTTACAACATTGTTGTATGGTAAGGATACTGTAGAGTTTGAAACAGTGGTTGCGACTCTTCTATCAAAGGAAAGAATGTAACATTTTGTTGTAGGAGTGGAATTTGAAAGGTCGGTAGTTGAAGAACATGTAATGGCCAGAGACTTTGGAAAATGCTCTAGAAAGGATATTGAGTGCTTCTTCTATCATAAGAAGGGACATTATAAAAGGGATTGCAAAATGCAGAAAAAATTTATAGAAAATAAAATGAAAAATAAAGAAAGTTTAAGCTCCCAAAACACTATGACAAATGTTGTGGAAAAGAGTATTTTTGTAGATGCAATGGTAATTTCAACATCATTTGAAAATGATGAATGACTTCTTGATACAAGATCTGGTTGGCATGTCACTCCTTACAGATCTTGCTTCAGTACATACCAAAAGATGAATGGGGGAAATCTTTTAATTAGAACTCATAATAAAGCAATGGTTGCAAGTGATGGCACAATTCAAATTAAAACGCATGATGGAATGGTGAGAACATTACAAATGTGATGCATGCAGCAAAGATGGTGAGAAGTCTTATTTTAGTGGGGAAGTGGGTTAAAGTTGGTTGCAAATTTGATTCTGATGATAATGAAATAAGGATCTTCCAAGGTTCACATATTATTATGGAAGGAAGAAAGCATGAAAAATATTATTAACTTTTGGGAGAGATAATTTTAGGAGAAGCATATGTGGCTGAAAATGTGTCAAAAACTATGATGTGGCATGGAGAGGGTTAAAAAGAAGCAGAATGACATGAAGGAAGCACACTTGAAATTGAGCAAGGCACTGCCAATAGAGAAGAGGACAGTGGGGATGTTTGAGAGCGAGAAGTTCAGAGTAGATGAGCTTGAACAGGCCACCGGTGAAGACCAGCAAAGAAAAGAACAAGATTGGCAGTAGCAGCTGGAGGAAGTGCAGAGGCAACATGCTCTGGATGTGGGTTTATTGGTGTATACCTCTTAGGAGCTGTAGAGGATGAAGTAGGATCTCAGCATTGCCCTGAAGGCCAAGGACAAGGCGGGCCAAAAGGTGAAGCAGGCCACCATGGCTAGACAAGCCAGCGAACAGACAGCCCAGGATCTCACTTTCGAGCTTGCCTTTCTGAAACAGAGTATGCACTAGACCCAGACAGGTATGGGGATCTATGCAATCAAGGATCTTGAGGCCAGGCTTTCTGAAATCCAGAAACTTACTGAGAAGGTTCGGGACTCCATGATGGCATGGTCTGACAAGAAGGCCAAGTTGGTTAAGTGCATCAAACAGACCAAGATTGAAATGTTTGCTACAAAGTAGTAGGTGAACGGGTTGCTGGATTCTTTGGAGCAAACATAGAGTGATGCTAAAGTTGCAAAGGAGAATGCCTACAAGTTGCCTGTCAAATGACATGCAGGAAGACTGCAAGGAGAATGCCTATAAGTTGCATGTCAATTGACATGTAGGAAGACCGAGACTGAAGTGAATGAGGTCAAGGAGAATGCTACTAGATTGATGGATTTGATCAAGCAGACAGAGTATGAGGCCAAATAGGCTTGAGGGTTTACTCAGAGAGGCAGAGTACCAAGTCTTTGTAGGAAAAGATGCTGCATACAACTCCAAGATGGAGATGTTTGCTTTGAAGGGTGCCCTGATGGACAAGGAGAACAAGTTGCAGAACATTGGACAGGAAAATGAGGTTTTGAGGTTCAATGAGGCTGCTACCTAGAGGAAGATCCAGGAATTGGAGGAGACACTGGTCAAGATTTCATCCTAGAAGAAGCTGGAAGAAAACGTGGTGAAGATATTGAAGCAAGAATATAATTTGCTTCAAAAGGAGGTTCAGGAAGCCACTACGGTTCTGTTGGACCTGAGCAGGCAGAAGGCTAATGAAACATTGGAGCAGTTGGGTGCTGTTCAGAAAGCCAAGCTTGAGGTGGAAGCAGAATCGGAGAAGCTCAAGGAACATCATGCAGAATCTTCAGAGGAGCAGAATTGGAAAAAAGTATTGGGAAGCAGTTCGTTGGATTTTACGATATTTAAAGGGTACAGCTAAAGTGAGGGTTTTCTACAGCAGAAGTAAAAAGGAGATTATAGGTTACTGCCAATGTCTTTGCAAAAGGCAGTTTTGGCTTAAGATGGAGATTGTTGTATAAGAGCTTAAAATTGATTAAAACTCCATTGGGAATTTGAAGCATTTAGTAATTTTTTTGGGTCCATTGTAATTATTGACCCATCCTTTTGTCTTACCTTGTTTGATATTCTCTTTTTGGAGCTCTATGTATGGGATGTTTATTTTTTATCAAAAAAACACAAGTTGAATTCTCGATTCAGTAATAAGGAAATTGAATTTCTTCTCAGATTCATCAATTATTATTTTGAAATTTAAACTTAAGATTTTTCATGCCAAGACTCTTACTGCTAAGCAAATACCTCATCTGAAAATTTAGGTGTTAGCTGTGCACAAAGAGCCAGATTGAAGGTTCATGACCACATTTGTTAACATTATAGGCCCTATTATTATTTATGATTATTGTTACCTCAACATTATTATTTGTTGCAATGATCATGCAAGAATATAGATGTCCCAGTATCACAATCCTTCAATCCTTTTGTTTTTTCAAACTGAAACAGAAATTTTTTACTGAGACCCCTTAGATCTATTGGACCAGTTTCAGGATTCCTTTCCTTTTGTTTTTTTTTTTGAAACTGAAATTTCAAAATTGAAATTTTTACTTATTTCAACTGAGGTCACTGACACCCATTGGAGCCAGAATTCCTTTTACAGAGTTTCTTTTAGAGATTTTTTTTAGAAAAATTATAAAGTTTCTTTCAGAGATTTTTTTTTTAGAAAAATTATAAAGTTTCTTAAGCCCTATTATTATTTATGATTATTGTTACCTCAACATTATTATTTGTTGCAATGATCATGCAAGAATATAGATGTCCCACTATCACAATCCTTCAATCCTTTTTTTTCTTAAAGGGAAAAAGAAATTTTTTACTGAGACCCCTTAGATCTATTGGATCAGTTTGGGGATTCGTTTCTTTTGTTTTT
>MNCI01004721.1:782895-866218 GCA_015680685.1 Gnetum montanum
TATCTTCCATTGTCTTCAGAAGTAGCATTAGCGTAGAAACACATCATACACCTCATTCTGAACTAAACCATATGTGACAAAGTTAGCACTAGTCCAGATGGGAAGACAGCGAACTACAACCTAAGAATAACTGTTTAGATACCACAACTAGTCTATCTGCGGAGTTCGACTGGATCATGAGTGAAACACTCATATTCGTATGGTTGAGTGTAGGGGTACCTCGCCACTCATCATTGGCGCCATTGCTGGGGACAGTGTTAGTTATCTAAATTAGTTATATCATACAAGGTCGTTGTATAGGAATTAACGATATATCTTTTAGAAAGAAATAATTATAAAAAGTCACACAAATTCACACACAATTTCACAACCATGCCTCTCCTACAAGATTACGATAATGCCACACCTAGTGAGGAAATTCATTGGAGAACCAACGAATTATATGACAATGAAGATTGGAGTATGCAACCCGAGGTGGGGGTTTCTTACAAACATAAACGAAGGCAACATCGTCCCAACGCACAAAAGCATAATCTACTTGATGACGATGAACCCCCACTGGCCACTACAAGCCTAACGCAAATACAAGAGGTTGTTCGAATCTCCCGTAGGCATCGTGAAGAGAGCAGCCTACCTAGGCTCGATTTAAACAACTTTCCCAATTTTTCAGGAAGCTATGACTTAGATCCACATTAACATTTACAAGCCTTCTACGATGCCTGCACATGGAACAACATTGATAATGGTTGGCAAAAATTCAAGCTCTTTCCTATGACACTCGTTGGTCAAGCAAAAGTATGGTATAGATTGTTAAAACCAAATTCAATACGACGTTGGCCAACAATGGTAGAACTCTTTAATGAAAGATATCAAACCTACGCAAGAGTGTCAGCCTTGAGGAAACAAATCCAAGGATGGAAACAAGCACAACATGAACCCTTGGACATGGCTTTAGAAAGATATTATGCACTGTTAAATAACTGTCCAGGCCATAAGTTTTCCGAGGAAAGGCTAATGTACCATATCATTGATGGGCTTCGTGATGAAACAAGAGAGACCCTTGGGATGTATGCCCAAGGTCAACTATACGAACTACGAACCCATCAAGTCCAAGAGCTTATTAAGCAGGTAGCAAAAGAAGAAGGAGAAATGGCTAGATGGGAGAGTGTTGAAAAACATTAACGGGACCAAAATTTCAACTTAACAAAGGTCCATCATCATCGAAAGGAGAAATCAACCAATCTGAAGGAGGAAGAACCATCTTTGCCAATACAAAAATCATTAGAGGAAGTTGAGGCAAAGATTAATAAGATGTTGGAATGGACGCATAAAAAGTGTGGAGAATATATCGATATTATTGGAGATAGAGTTTTGACAACTCGAGAAGCAGGACAAAGTATTATTAGACAATTGGAAAGAAGGGATGAGGAAAATAAGAGCTCAATTGCCAATCACACGTATGAATGCAACATTTGCCTGTACAATCACCTCAAGAGTCAATGCCCAATCCTGTTACATCTATATGAGCATTAGGGAAGCACGTTACATCCAGAGTTCGTACAGAGATACTGTGTTCGATCATAGTGGCAACAATCCCAATCATGGGGGAAGCCACCCCTAAACTGGAGACACCCTTCATATCATCCGAATCCAAATGCTTATCTAGTCCGATACCTTGTTTCTCCAACTGGGCCAACATACTCTATCTCACCGCAGTATCATTCTCCCCAATACTATTAGCCCATGTCTTCAACACAACCACCGTCTTGTGTACCTTACACTTCTCCTAAATTTCAACATTCTCATCCTTTCCCTCCTTCTACATTGCCACCAACTGTTCCTAAGTGTCTGCACCACAACAACAATCCATGAATGTCACTTATGCTAATATTAATAATAGCAGTGAGAGACCTCAGCAACATCGAAGACGTCCCTTCTTTAGAAATGACCCTAAGAAGGGACAACATAATTCCAAGGCCACTGCATCCTCCAACTTAGCACAAGTCCAACCCTAAGGTGCACCCTTACCTTCGAACCCAATGCCTCATGTTACTTCATCAGGGCCACCAACTAATACTCCAACAACCATACGACCCAATGAATGCAGCCATAGAGAGCGACATCCTTGCATACCATCTTACGGTCTCAGGTATCATAGTGGGTCAACCCATTATCCGGGAACCACATCTCATAATTTGCCCCACTATGCTTACTATAATCAAGTGTGTGAACCCCAATGGGGTAAGTATGACCAGGTTCCAATATTTCCAACATGCAAGGATACAAACCTTCCATTTATTAATTCTAGCCATGCTCAACCGTTTAGTTATGGGGGGTATCCTCCATTCTAACAATTCAGAATTAATAAATGTTTTTCCTTTTCTTTAATTTTACAATTTTTGTTTTCCAGTTTTTCATTTTTCAATTTCTTGTTTTATCTTTTTATTTTGTCTTTTTATCTTTTCATAAGTAATCTCATCTATGAATAAAACACTCATGTGGCTTGTTGGTTGAGGTGTGTTCTATGTTATCGAGTCTCAAACAATCAATTATTTGAATAGTGAGCCCATTACATCCACTCATCCATTCTACAAATATGAGGTTCTGTTCGAGGATACAATGATATTCTTGACATTCTTAAAACCTAAAATTAATTTTGTGTTCATTGCACCCAGANTTTAGCGATCGAAAAAAAAGAAAAGGAGAGAGAAAAAAAAAAGAAAAAAAAAGTGCCACAAAACAAAACAAAAATCACTCCTCCCTTGAATAAAATGCCAAGTGATCGTACGCCTTGTTGTTATGGTACTCTCATAGTTGCTCATCATGGGATGAAACAATGCGGTGTCACTGATCAGAGGAATGGACTTGGTCCTGATCTTGGAACGACGGGTTCATAACACCTTAATCATGCTTTACACGTAGGACTTAATGTGCCCTGGCTCAGTTACCTCATGTTCCCAATCTCTACAATCCCTTCTATAGTTCATCTCATCTCACTGTTCGTGTAATTGTAGCTCGTGTCATGTGTAATGTAGAATTCTTACCTCATTCCGGTGATATTTACATGTGTGTGTTTTGCAGAACCAATGTGGATTACATTTAACCCTTCAAGTACCCACGGACACTTTTAAGTGTGGTTACACAAGGGCATTATAGATTGGAACCTACTTTGGGGAGGACACACTTGCGTAATTTTTGTAATTCGCACTCATGACCCATCTTTCACACACCATTTATTACCCTTAGCATATTGCCAACGATTTTCTTTCCCTTATTACTATCCCTCTGATTCAACGTTCCTATGAACCATCACATAGCCTTTTTCTCTACCATCTGAGGTCCTTATTGATCAATTCCACCCACATATCATTATTCGTGCCTTCAAAACTACCTAAATTACCCTAGACCCTTTAACACATGCCACATGTCCTTAAATTCTATTTTTAATTCCAGAAAAATCTTCAAAATTTGGTATCTTTCATTGTGCCCAATATCACTAAGGCCGTAATATCACGTACGCGATGTATCGTACGTGATATTGCGTCTCGTCTGACTATAAATAGGGACGCTCGCCCGCAACACTTAACATCATTTTCCATAATTCATGCAGGGGAGTTTTTTGAATTTTTCTCTACGACTTGCGATTGTGAGACCCTTGATTTTCTACCTATATCTTGCTCGCTGGTACTCCGATTTTTATTCCTTCTGAACCTGCTTGAACCTGGAGTCTTCAGCTTAATTGTAGGGGAGGGACAAACGCTGAATAGCGCATAACTTTTTTGGAATTTGTCATCGCCCAAAGGACATTATCAAGGGTAACTAGTTGTAAAAATTAAGAATAAAATGTGTCAAAAACAATTTTATCTCCTTAGCTATACCAGAAAATTAAATTTGGAAACCACCTAAGCAAAGAGGACTCAACATTATAATCTTTCGGGGACATGTTCTTCCAAAAATTAACATCACATGGAAATAAAGTAAATTTATTAAGGCAAACAATAAGGTATAACCTAACTTTGGTAACAACCTTACTAATGATCGGCCCTGTGTGATTGCATATGGCCTCGAAACGTAGACAATAGGAAGGTCTTGCTTAAGGTGCGATCAAACGACCTAGGAGAGGCGAAGAACAAGCCCCTACCAGACAACATGCAAAATAGGAGGAACAATCATTTAGCATTCATCAAGAGGACCCTCCTATCGTACAGTCTGAGCAGGCAGAAGGAGGAGCTGCTGCAGTGCCTGAACAAGGACAACATCTCATGTTGCCCCAAGATTGTATTCAGGTTATCCACGAAAGGTCCACATTCACTGCGGTGATTGTGGAATTAAATTTTAAATCCTTTGCAGAGTTCGCTCCTGAGGCTGTTAGGGACCACCTCACAGGGTCTCCCTTATGGCCTATCCTCTTTGAAAGCGGTGCCTGGTACCTAGGGGAAACGTACCAATTCTGGCATAACAAAGAACAAGGTGTAGCAACCGAAAACATTGGCGGTTGGAAACACCGAGAGGTCGTCGGTCAGACAGTTTTGACCCTGGATCCGCACAAGGGCCGTGCTAGATTAAACAGAAACGGGGTGCCCTGAATGATCTGGTCGATCAGACAGGGACTTAATCGATGTCACTAAATCTTTTGCAAATGTTTATTTTGAAAACAATGCTTATGATGTAAAATAATAATTGTTAAACATGAGGAAATGAAAATGATGTAAAATGAAATGATAAACAGGAAAAACAAAGCGAACTGGAGTTAGAAAATGCACCGCTTCAAGCTTATGACCTTACTTTGCCAAGGTGGATACAATCGGTTGTGCAACATTGGGAAGCACAAAGATCCCAAAAGTAACCAAAACATTCAAAGCAAATCAACTAAGTGCTTGAACACAGATTCAAAAGCCAATAGTACAAAGTGCAATTTGCTCAAATTTGCAAATCAATGCCAACAATGCTCAAGATTGCTCAAGATTCACAACTAATTTTTGCTAATCAACCTAGTTTGCTAACATTTGCCTAAAATTTTGCCAACCTTGCTTAAATTTTGCCAACACTTTTTGCCAACCTTGCTAATTGATTTTGCCAACCCTTTGAGCATTGCTCGTCGGGGTATTTATAGGACCAGGAGGATGCAAAAAATGAGGCTTGCACGATGCGTGTCCTAGACCCACAAGATGCTGACGTGTCTATGCTGCATGAGCATGCAACACTGGTCATGGACCTATCACGCTGCAATTACGCTGTTAGAACTGGAGACGTTGAGTTAGGTGTGAAGACAATACAAACAAGGATTGAAGCACCCTAAAGTAGCATAGATACTTGCTATGCTGTGTAGCGTAGCACGTTGAGCATAGCGTAGCAACTTGCTACGCCGTGCTACGCTATGTAGCGTAGCATAGCGTAGCCGCCAGTTCAAAGAAGAAAGTCACATTTAAAGTCAACTGCATCTGCTGGAGGCCTTGGCATGTATCTGCTTAACTTTTAAAGTGCTTTAGCTGGTTCTGCATGTTTGCTACGCTACGTAGTGTAGCATAGCGTAGCAGCTGGCTTTAATTGCGATTTGCGTTGAAGTTTCAAATGTTTGTTTGAAGATCATGTTGACAATCTGCAACCTTTGCTTTTTGCGAAGTGAAGCACTGGAATTTGTCGATACTGCATTTGAGTTAGCCTTAGTCGTTCTTGCATCCTTGCTATGCTGTGCTATGCTATGTAGCATAGCAGCCAACAAAGCCTACTTTTCGCTTAATCCGCCACTTAGACTTTTGCCAAGAGACTTGAAGTTGAACAAGGCAACGGGTTTTGAAGGCTGAAGTGCTTGCCGAGCCTTTTTGTTTTGCTTTTGCTACGCTGTGCTATGCTGCGTAGCGTAGCACTTTGTGCTGCAACACTTTCTTGCTTGAACAACTGTCTTCTAAGGCTTGCTACGCTACATAGCGTAGCGTAGCGCAACAAATTTCTTGACTAGAAAACTTGTCGAACTACTTTGTTTATCCCGAGCACCGCTGACAACTCTTAGCATCCTACCAAACTGTCATGAGGCTCCACTTGTGGAAATGTGAGCCTCAGTTTCAAGACCCTGGTGAAGCAAGAGTGCCTTGAAATTTTAGGGTGTTTCATTGGCCCCTCTTTGTCAACGTTTGGAGGATGGACCCGAGAGACGCCGACAAAGAATACGAAACACTACGAAAGACAAAGCGCCAACGTTGCTCTTCGGTGATCGCCAAGATGTCACTTAGCTATGCTTGAGAGTGTTGCATTGGTTATTGCAGGGAAAATGGTAAGGTTAAGTGGGAAAGGGAAGGTTCAGGAAAATGGTAAAGATGAAACATAGCAGGATCCCTCGTCGGAGTGCTTGTGAGGGAATTGTTTACATGGTCATATTTTCTTTTTACTGACCTTTCACCTCTCATCAGAATGCTTAGAGAGGGTTTCTGCAAAACAGCTTATGTGCCATTTGTTTTAGGCATGTTTTTTTTACGTGTGAGCTTTGCTCTCTTACGCTTTTGCCTTTTGCTATTTTGTCATTTACATTCGCAAACAACCTTGTTGTTGCAGAACAGGTGTTTCTTTCCCAAGATGAGTTGTGTTACATCCACATGGGGCTTTAACCCACCTACAGATGCTTCCTATGCGGCGAGCTATGTTACGCGCATCATGGACTTTGCAGTTGGGCAAATGGGAGGGCTTTACAGGCATCAAGGAAAACTTCATAAAAGAGGCAAGGAAGTGTGAATTGTGGGTGTAAGTAACAAGGCAAAGGAGTTTAAGGGGGAGGACAGGATGTGCACTCCCAAGTAGCTAAGCTAGTCAGAGCGACCACCTTGGAACGATGTAGCATCCTGTCGCCGTGGCGAAATGCACCTTTGACCGATGCCTCTCCGATACGCATCCTGCAAACAAAACAGAGAGTAAACCAAAAGAGACAACCATGATGCAAAACAAAGGCAAAGATCTTGCTTGTTCTGGACACTACTGGAGCTTTGGACGTTGTTGCTGAGCCATGTGATGTCCAAACCAGGAAGGCCAACAACGGCCTTGACAGCATCTTTGTGGAGGAGTTGGCACCGATGAGGCTAGGAGTTACTGTGATGCGAGTGCTCAAGAGTCCCCGTCCAAGGTAAACACTATGTAGTTCGGCTGCAAAGTGAGGTGCCTAACAACTAAACGTCTTTTGGGCTCGGTCGTTGGTGGGGGCTAGAGGATAGCAGCACTATGGCTGGGCCATAATACTGCTGGGACTCCAGCAACAAGCGCTGACCAAGGAAGCTACTGTCAGGGCGATGAGCCGTGGTGGTGGTAGCTCAGGAAGGTTAGCAAGATGTCAAAAGACATCTTCGAAGGATCAACAAGATGCCAGGGACGGTGGTGTTGCATATGTTCCAGATGGTGTTCTCTTGGTGTCATGAACTACATTCTGGAACTACAACGTCCCACCCCATGTTGACACTGTGCACGCTTGCTTGCTTGATGAGTCATGATGCATGTTGGGGACGTGCTGCGAACCCAGTTAAAGGTCCTGGTAGACTATGGTGTACTGGTTTAAGGTCTCAACAGACCGTTGTGTTAGTTTATCTTCATAGTGAACAGTGGATGGGCTAGTTTAACGTCGTAGCGGATGGTGGATGTGCTAGTTTAAGGTCCTAGTAGATCATGGGTGTGCTAGTTTAAGGTCCAAGAAGACCATGCTTCGCCAGTTTTCTATCATGGCAGACGATGTGTGCCAGTTTATAGTCATAGTGAACTATTTGTGCTATTTTAACGTCATAGCGGACGAATTGTGCCAGTTTAACGTCACAGCGGACGAGCTGTGCCAATTTAACGTCATAGTGGACAAGCTTTGCTAGTTTAATTTCATAGCAGACGTGTTGTGCTATTTTAATGTCATAGCGGACGTGCTGTGCCAATTTAATGTCATAGCAGATGAGCTGTGCCAGTTTAACGTCATAGCGAACGTACTGTGCCAGTTTAACGTCATAGTGGACGTTTGCTTACCTGTGCCAATTTTACATTGTAGCGGACGATGGATTACCTGGCTCATGCATCAGATGTAGTATGGCTTGAGGTACGAATGATTTGTAGGATTTACGAACTCATTGCCATCCATGTCTACCAGCTTGAAGGCCCCATTCCCAAAGGCTTTTGTGACCATGTATGGACCTTCCCAGTTTGCTGAGAATTTGTTCATATGCTCACGGACAGCCTTGAGAACGAGGTCTCCCTTCTGTATTGGTCGTTGATGTAGATTTTCATGATGTTTCTACCTTTGCTTGTTCTGATAGTGCTCTATGCGACCCAGTGTTTGTGCACGCTCCTCCTCTATTGAGTCAAGGTCGATGATCCTTAACTCGTTGTCCTAAGCTTCATTGACGATGTTTGATAGGATCATCTGAAGTGATGGTACTTGCAACTCAAGGGGTAACACTGCTTCAGATCTATAAACAAGACTATTAGGTGTCTTACCTGTCGCAGTCTTGCATGTTGTCCTGTAAGCCCACAACACATAGAGGATTTGGTCATGCCATCGCCTCTTGCTATTGTTAAGCATTTTCTTCAACAAATTGATGATGGACTTATTTGTAAACTCTACTTGCCCATTCATCTACAAGTAGTATGGCGAGGAAAACGATTGCTTAATGACAAGATTGCTACAGAAGGTTTTGGTTTCCACACTACTGAACTATGGCCCGTTATCGGTCACAATAGTCATAAGAAGCCCAAACCTTGTCACAATGTTGTCTAAGATGAAGTGGCAAACCTGCTGGGATGTAGTCTTTCTCAAGGGAATAGCTTCCACCCACTTAGTAAAATACTCGATGGCAGTGATGATGAAGCTATGCCCTGTGGAAAACTTAAGCGTAATAGGTCCTATTATATCTAGCCCCCATCGCTGGAAAGGCCACGTGATTTGCATTGGATGCAATTCTGTAAGTGAAACGTGTATGAGATTTGTGTAACGTTGGCACGTATCACACGTCTTAACTTTGGTTAGACAATCATGCTCCATGTGAGGCCAGTAGTACCCTAGGCGTCTAATTTTCGCAGCCATGGCCCTAGGTGTTGTGTCCACCGCACAGTCCCTCATGTAGTTCATTAACTACCTTCTGCGCTTGCTCCTCATTTACGCATGCTAGCAATATCCCATCATAGGAGCGTTTGCATAGGGCATTGTCTCCCATGAGCACATATTGTCGGGCACGCTTGCGAATTGCATCTCTCTGGGCAGATGTCAGTCCACGTGGGGGCTCGTCGTGTTGCAGGTAGGCTTTAATGTTGGAGTACCACTCTTGGGTATCCGCAGCGTTAACATAGGCTATGTATCCTACCTAGTGATAGGCTCCGTACACTTAGTAATCGAAGTTGGCAAACTTGCGAATAGGTGTGGTGGTACGTTTAATGCCAGGGTGGCCAGGGCGTCTACTACATTGTTTTCATTGCGTGGCACGTGTTGCACATCCGTAGTTGCAAATTGTTTGAGCAAACTTTTTGCTAGGTCACAGTAGGGTTGTAGGTCTGTAGCCTTGTAGGCATAGACCTTGGTGATTTGATTCACAACGAGTTGTAAATCCCGTGAATTGCCAAGTGTTGGATATTCATTGTTTGAGCAGCTAAGAGGCCCCTGAGTAACCCTTCGTACTTTGCTACATTGTTGGTAGAAGGGAACACAAAACGATAAGCTAAAGGTTGCATTTCCCCAGAGGGGAACGTAATGACAGCAGCAACACTACCCCCTCGTGCGATCGAGGCACCGTCGAAGTGTAAAGTAGGCTCGAGATGTGGCGGGATAACGTTGATAGTGATAACATGCTCGTTAGGGAATTCGGGGTCTATGATCGCCTGGTTGTTGATGGATGAGGTCATAAGTTGCGTTGCTATAGCCTGACCCTTTGTCGACGACTGGCTCACATAATGTAAGTTGAATTACGCAGTTATTGCTTTCCACCAAGCTATCCTATTGCTTTCATGCAGATTGTTTGTGATAGCCCGAAGTATGTTGCTCTTGCAAATAAGGTTGATTTTACTGCGAAATAGGTAGTGTCTCCACTTCTTCAATGCAAACACTAAGGCAAGGAAATTTCTCTCTACCTCATTGTATTTTGCCTCATATGCTATCAGTGCAAGACTTAGATAGTACACTGGTATCTCAGAACCGTTATCTCGTTTCTGACATAACAGTGCCGCAATAGATGTGTCTGAGGTGGCAAGGTAGATGAAGAAAAGCTTATCCCTCTGTGGTGGGTAAATAGTTGGGAGATGCAAAAGCTCTTTCTTCAGATCATCAAAGGCTTGTTGGCATTGAGTTGTCCATTCAAAGTTAACCCCTTTCTTTAGGAGATGTTGCATGGGGTGTAACTTGTCAGTCAACCTTGCTATAAACCTTCTAATCAATTGTATTCTACCCTATAACCTGCGCAATTCTTTAAGGTTTGTAGGAGGTGCTAGGTTGACGATGACCTTAACTTTGTCAGGGTCCACCCGTATTCCAGCCTCCGATATTACAAGCCGTAACATGCGTTCGGTTCTCACACCGAAGATACTTTTTTGGGTTTAGACGTACATCATGCATCTGTCAACGTTTGAGAACTACGCCTAGATCATTGGGATGATCAGCAGCCTCTTTCGATTTAACTGCTATATCATCCACGTAGTTGTTCAATGTCTCTAAGATGTAGTCGCTAAAGATGTAAGTCATGGCTCTTTGGTAGGTTGCTCCAGCGTTCTTGAGCCCAAAGGGCATCATAGTGTAACAAAAGGTACCCCATGGAGTCATGAAGGTTGTTGTTAACTAATGCTCTAGGTTGATGCGAATTTGGTTGTAGCCGGAGAAACCATCCATGAAGGATAACAGAGCATGACTAGCCGTAGTGTCAATAAGTTGATCGATACCTGGAAGTGGGAAGTCATCTTTGATCGTTGCCTTATTCAGATCTTGGAATTCTACACAGATTTGTATTCCTCTTGTTTTCTTAGAAACTACAACGATGTTAGATATCCATTCCGAGTAATCAACTGCCCGGATGAAACCAGCCTGGTATAGTTTGGTGATTTCATCCCGTACAGCTAGTGCGATCTATGGTTTAATTTTGCGAGCCTTCTGCTTAACTGCTTTTATGCGCGAGTCTAAGACAATGTTGTGTTGTATCAGCCTCGGATTTAAACTCGGCATGTCATTGTATGACCACGCAAAGACTTTGATATTGTCTTGTAGAATTTTGACTACATCTTTGTGTGTCTGCAAATCTAGGAGGGAGCTAAGTTTCAGAGTTTTTACTTCCCCCTAGATGTGGTTACAGGCGTTTCGATGAGAGAGTCTTCAGTTACATCCCTGGCCTCTAAATATAGGGCTTGGACCAAATGTTCTGGCTAGTCTGGGGATGCTTCTAAGGATGCTACGGGGCTACGGGTGATTCCTAGTCTATTAGCTCTGGGTTTAATTGTCTTGCAAGTTCGCCATGTGGGCCTGTTAAGGCTAAAGGTGAAGAGAGATCATGATGGATTTCCATTCTCGCTCAACCTGCCAAAATGATATGAATGTCTTGTCAAAACATACCTGTTTGCAGTGATTGTGCATAGTGAAAATTTGCAAAGTAGCAATGAGATGTGAGCAAACGAAATGAGTAGAGAGTGTGATAGAAAGCTTAAGATTTGCCAGTTTAAGGTCATGGCAGACTGTCAAGACGTAGAAATGCAAAACTGCTAATGTAAAAAATGCAAAGCTACTAGTGTAAAAAGAGATGCGAAACTGCTAGTTTAATGTCTTTGCAGATTGCCAACAGGTTAGAGTATTAGTTTAAGGTCGTTATGGACCATCAAAATGCTAAAGTTAGAAGGTGCTAGTTTAAGGTCTTTGCAGACTGTCAAAATGCCAAAGTTTCGAAGGTGCTAGTTTAAGGTCTTTGCGAACTGTCAGGATGTAAACAGAAATGCAAAACTGCTAGCGTAAAAATGGAAAACCGCTAGTTTAATGTCTTTGCGGATTGCTAACGAGATGTAAAAATGTGAAGCTACTAGTTTAAGGTCTTTGCAGACCATCAGGATGTAAAAGAAAAATGCAAAACTGCTAGTGTAAAAATGCAAAATCGCTAGTTTAATGTCTTTGCGGACTACTAACGAGATATAAAAAATGCGAAGCTACTAGTTTACAGTCTTTGCGAACCATCAACAAGATTTTTTTTATAAAGGAAAACGGCTAGTTTCAAGCGTGTGAAGGCTAGTCGCTCGGGCCCACTCGCCTTAATGCAAATAATGCTACTATGTCGTGGCGGGCATGCTACGTTGCACAGAGTCCCCACATTAATCGGGGAGAGAGAATGACAAGTTTTCCTCTCACCCTTTTGGCTATAAATAGGAGTTTACCCTTGGTAAACTCGTCATTTTTGTCGTAACAGCGCAGAGCCCACATTCAGAGCGTAGAGTAATTGTGCTAATTGAGAGCAAAGCAATTCAACGTAGCAGCGAAGGAAGAGTTGGCAAGCAAGACGATGGCTCCCAGGAAGGAACGCAAAAACCAAGCACTTGCCAAGATTAACGAAATAGAGAAAAATCTAGGGCATGTGACACAAGCGTGTGTCGTGGTGCGAGAGGAGACATCGTTGGCCCGGTAGGCTGCTATGCCTTCTCTGTTTTTCTATGCCTCTGTTATTATTTTTGCTTTTTGCGATTTTGCTTCTGCAATTCTGTTTAGCTATCCATGTTTTTCCGTCATCGTGTTGTCGTTATTTGGGCCCTTAGACCATCATTGTTGCCGATTCGGCTGCGACGGATGTACGGACGCTATGCTAAGGTTGCATGCAAGGTCGCTTAGACCGCCATCGCCGCGGCTGCCATTGTCGCAGAGGTTTGGACAGTTTTAGCCACATGGCGTGCAAATAGCGTAGCATATGACCCTCAGGAGGGTTTGGCCATGCATGATGCAACAGCGTAACACGTGTTCTATCGTGGTGTGATGCTAATCTCTTTGTCAGACAGATTTGTTTAAAGGATATAGTGCATTAATTTTTTCTTTGTTTAAAGATTTGTCGTTTGTTTTATTGTTGCTACGCTAAGCTCATTCTGCTACGCTAACTTTGCTACGCTATTGCCTTCGTGTTTTCTGCTACGTTACATGCATGTATAGAGTCGTGCTACGCTATTTGTTAATTGCTAGATTTGCTATGCTATATGTGAACTCCACTAAGACATGATGCTAAGATTTTCTATTGTGTTGTGCAGGGTTGCACTAAGGCCGATTTTGATCGTCCTGGAGATCGTAGGGGTTCTGTGCTATGTGAGCGAATCAGTGGCCAATGTTCCTCTGCCCCATGCACGTGTGGGATGGTAGACGGTCTGGTTTAGGGAAGGAGCAAAGGACTTCCTGCAATTCCTCCTCCAGCGCTTCAATGTGATCGTTTGATCACACTTGGCGGAGGAGGTAGCTACCGTCATAATAGAAACCCTATTGCTTGGGGCAAATCGGGGTATTCTGAGATTTTTGACAGATGGGGCAATTAACAGTGGGCAGGGAGAAGGATCCAGTCAGCACCCCAAAAATTTGAAGCATCTGGCCTAGATTTGGGATATGCCTGAATATAATTGCTACCATCCCTACAACACTTTGTTCATTGCACGCCACATGGGAATGTGCTTCCAAAACCCACCAGGAACCATTTACTGTGCCGACGGGTGAGTTTTGTAGATGTGTTCCGCTACGCTATGCAATGTCTGCTAAACTAGGCAAACATTAACGGTGTGTTTCTTTGTTACCAGGTTTTACATCAACGAGAATGGGCTTCATGGTGATACAGATGTGTTGACCTTAGCACAGATGGCACTGCGGGAGTTTTCTTCCGCTGATAATATGCGCGCAAGTGTGATTGGCCAATGCGGGGGTGAGTACAAAACCTTCCCAACCCGGTTCTCCAGATTCTACGATGGACGCAAGGAGTTCGATTGGTTGGATGGGGGATGGGTACCCTTTAAATTGATCATTGTTGAAGATGTCTTGGTTGATCTTCCACCATTCCCATCGCCATATAGACCCAGTAAGCTAAACTGTGGTTGTTGCATGTTTGAGTGTTGTTTCTGTTTTTTCTACTACTTATGCTTTGTCTAACATTTTTTTTTGTGTTTTTTGTGCAAATTGCTATAGTGGCGAAGAAGTCCCAGGAGGTGATGATAATCACCTCTGGGCATCAAGAGGCAAACGTCTACTTCAAGTACGGGGAGGTAGACGAGGCCCAACATTGGCTATGTAACACGACTTTGGACTCGCTGATCAAGAACCTTTAGGACGCTAGCCTTATGGATTTGTTCTTGGCCATGAACCCGAATGTCCCTGCTGCTAAGATGCTCGCCCTAGTCGACTCCTTTTTCTATAAGGGCGATCACTTCCGCACACGTGTACATGGTGTGCAGGTGGTCCTTAAAATCAACGACCAGCTATTTGTGGACCTTTTTGGTGTCCCTGCTGATGGTCTCCTTGTAGGATCAAAGACCAAAAGAGAGGCGAACCATCAGGGGGACATTGAGGAGTGGCTAGGGGTTGCAAAAGAGCGAAAGAGGATTCTCATGGAGAAGGTCAAGTCGAGAGCCATCAAAGACATCTACCCCCTCTTCCGTGCTCGTGCATTTCCCCAGCTACTTTCCCAAGGAAGGATTCTTGGGATTGAGCAAGCTTGGATTATGCAGGAGGTCATGGAAGAAGGGGCCCGATACAATTGGGCCAAGCATTTGTGTAAAAGCTTGCAAGCTAAAATGGTCAGGCTTCATAAGAAGCATGAGTCCTGTTTCAACGTGCATCATGCTTTCTACATAACATGCCTGCGGCGTTTCACGGAGTTTTTGGTAGTCCGTGAGAATGGAGTCTGGGTTATGCGAGATCGCAACCAGATTTCTAAACCGTGGATCTGCCAAATCCTCTGGACCACCCGAGCCCAAGATCCCCCAAAAGCTATTGGGGAGTCGTTCTCTATGATGACTAAGGATCGGGTGGCCCGCAACTTTCGTGGCTAAGACAACGTAGGCGAGGCATCCCCTGCTGCTGCCGGTAGCGTATCATAGGAGAAATGTCTCATCACTAAGACGGTGGCCACTAAGTCGCGGCAAAAGAGGAAGGCTGAGGAACCTCCCCGTGCTAAAGAAGAGGAAGGACAGACACTGTGGTTTAAGCTACACAAGATGCAACCCCCCATTAGTAAATGCCTATGTTTATGTCTTCGCCTATTTTTCTAATGCCTGCTACGCTAGGGTAGTGTAGCACCTACTTTAAGCTAATGTGTTTTAAGCTAATGAGAATGTGTTTTTTGCTGCCAAAGGAAGAAGAAGAAGAACGCAACGAAGAAGTGTCGGCCCCCAAAACGGGGGTGACAAATAAAGATGCAGAGGCCCTAGCCACTGAGGAAAGGGCCCTGGTCAAGAGAGAAGAAGGGGCCCCTGTCACAATGGAAGGGGGTCCGGCCGACAAGGAAGGCACTCCTTTTGAAGAGGAGGACCCTTTTGGCGATGAGGAGGATGTTGGGGCCTTACAAAGAGAGGCCCTAATTAATAAAGAAGAAGCCCACATCAACTGGGAAAGGACTTTTGCTAGAGGTCCCTCCATTGAATGCAGCTCAACATCGGGGGAGCGGACGAATGCTAAGGGTGCTGCCTTAGTTTTGAGCCAGCAAGGAGAGGAGCTACAATTAGATGTTGGTGAGTTTGACAATATATTTGACAATATGTCGATGGGCGACCCCCCCTCCACCCCCCACTATCACCCCTGAGGGTTTGCTGGGTAGGAGCTGTTACACTATCATTTATATTACTCACAACTTTGTTGCAGTTCGTCTCAGTCATTATTGACGTGTTTGGTTGTATGAGAGACACCATTGTTAATGCTGCAGAACCTCCCCTGATTTGCCTGGAACCATGGGCTGAGACCCCTGCCAAGCTTACGTTCATGCGGGGGGTCGTCGACGACATGATTGACTGTCTCAGACAGGTCGATCCTGAAGTGGATAAGTGAAGTTACTACGCTAGGCTTTTTGTGTTGCTACGCTAGAGTTTCTTGAATCGCTAACTTTTTGCTACGCTGGTGTGACTAATGCATTTTTTGCGTGATTAACAGCCTCTTGCCTCAAATGGGACTTGAAACGTGTATTGAAGGTCGATGGCGTGCCTACATTCCCACCTGAAGTGACCAAGGTGCCTCGTCGTGTATATAACAAGGCCAGCAAATGCGCTTTGCACTCGGCACGCTCCTTGTGGGAGTGTAGGTGCATCAATGAAGACCTGTGGAAACGAGTCCTGAGGACGAAGAAGGAGAAGGCTGAGCTGAGCGCTAACGTGGGAGATCTCTGTTCTAGGAACGAATTCCTCCTGGCTCGTGATACCAATGATGGTAATTGGCACACAGCTGTCATAGATTATGCGAGATACTGGATAGCCGTGTGGCGCAACAACGAGGCCACCCAGGAGATAATAGAGTAGCGGATGTAGATGGACTTGTTGGCTCAGAAGAACCAAGACTGGAAAGACTACAGCGCCAGAGTTTACGAGTGGGGGCAATCCCAGAAAAATCATAAGCATATGTATAAATTGGAATGTGCCACCTACCGCAAACATTACAGGGATGCTTTAGTAAAGGCGTTTACCTATGAGCATTTTTGAATGCCATTGGCGCTTCTGAAGCCTATAACAAGTTCATGGAGCAAGTGACGGTCAGTGAATCTCTGGAACGGGAAGTGAATCTTCCCATAGGTGAGACCGCCACTGCTTCCTTTTCCCCTGGGCCACCTAGATGGACTGCCATTGAAAAGGAGAAAGCTGTTGCAGACGTTGGACCAAGCGATAGGCATTAGGCAGACATCACGGAGGAGGAAATCTAGCATCGCCTCAGGCTTGGCTTAGATCGCATACCCTTCGAGATAGACGCAGGGTCATCTCGGGTTAGTCACCTTTCGCAATGCAATAGTTGATGTTTTTCTAGCGTGTATGCGTGACTCTAGCTAACTACTTCACTTTTACAATGCAGAATCTAGATGAGGATGTAGGGCCCGCAGAGGGCAGAGGCAAAGAAGGAGAAGAAGGGAGTGCAGTAGAAGGTGAAGCAGAAGGAAATGATGTGGGTGTGGACGAAGATGATATGGGCGAAGATGAACCATGACAACATGGGTTTTTGATTTTTTGGATTTTTAATTTTGAATTTTTTATTGTAAAACTGTTGCAAACATTGAATGGAAGAGCGAATTTTAAAAAAATTGGTTTTATGCTACGTTATGTGTTATCTATGTGATCGATTTATGTTATGTTTTCATTTTTGATGTTTTAGTTTTAGGCATTTTCGGGCCATTGCTAGTTTTAGGCCATTTCGGGCTGTCACTAGTTTTAGGTCATTTCAGGCCATTGCTAGTTTTAGGGCATTTCGGGCCTTCACTAGTTTTAGGCCATTTCAGGCCTTAGGACGTGATGTAGACAAAGGAAATTTTGCCATTTTTAGGCCTTAGTGGGCTGTATATAGTTTTAGGCCATTTCAGGCCTTGAGACAATAAAAGCTATGTTAATGATCAAGAAAGAAAAGTAAGTTTGTGTACTTAGCATGGATAGATGGGTGCGAGGTAAAAAAGCCATAAATGTACAATGGATGTTTGACGGGGTAGGAGGCAATGGGGCTGCTACGTTATGCGTAGCTACTTCCTAACCCATCGTGGATTAGGCAAGGCGTAAGGTCAAGGTGTTTTGCCACGGCCTTCGTCTTCACCATTCTTCTTCACTTGGAAGGGTAACTCAGCCCATGCGTTTTCGTTTTTTGAGCCAACAGGTTGAGTCGGCTCTTTTGCTGCACAGTTAGTATGTATGGAGGCATGTGCTTCATTCTCAGAAGTTATAACTTCCGAGCCCTGTTCCATATCTACGTTATTGATGGCTTGCGTTGCCACCTCGTCGCCATGGATTACGACCTCCTTGCCTGCATAGGGCAGATGGATTTCTTGATGTATGGGCGAAGAGACAGTCCTAAGTTGCACTAACCATGACCTCCCCAAGATCAGGTTAAACCCGGGCATCTCTTCGACCACGATAAACATTGTGTTTGTAGGGAACTGGTCCCCTGCCACAAAGTCAATGTGGACCGTGCCTTTCACCATGACCCGTGCCCCATTAAGCAACTTTAAGCATGATGTCATTGTGGGTCTAATCTAGTCGACCAAACTTAGCTTGTCCACAATAGGGAAAGGGATGACGTTAGTGGCAACCCCATCATCGACGTGTATCCTTCAGATCTTATGTTGGCCAACCCAAATGGTGATGAACAAGGGTGCTGTAGTCACTTGACCCTTTTTAAGGTCTTCCCTACTGGAACTATCGCGAAAAGTCAGTTGGGACGGCTTTGGTTCTAGAGGCGCAGAAGGAAGCATGACCGAGTGGATCGTCTTCTCTTCTACTGGCATGTTCTCGTCAATCGGAATTGACATTAACATGCAAACCAAGGCCTCATGGTGTGTGGTAGATGTCATAATCAGGTCATACAGGCTCAACGTAGTGTTTTTTTGTTTCAAAGCCTACTTGACTTGAGTGAGAGCATTTAAAAGATCCTAGCCACCTTCCTGTTTACTGCCTTTCTCCTCTTCCATTCGTCCCAGGAAATGAATTTCCCGAGGAGCGACAGTTTCGGGTTTAGGTTCAGACCTTTTTGGGCGAGGTGGCGAAGACTGTACACAGGTAGCAAAGTTATCCTTTAGCAACAAGGATGTAGATGCAGGGGGCAAGGGTGTAGGCTTGGAAGTACCTGGGGCAGTAGATTCCATTGACGCCTCACCTATGAACCGCACTTCTTGTTTCTTTGGACGAGAAGGCTGCGACACTATTTTATGCTGGATGGGGACTGTTGAATGGGTTGGCCCCCTAATAACAAATAGTGCTAATGGTGTTAGGGCATCCAGTGGTGCAGTTTTGCCTACGAGTGACACAGAGGTGGATGCCCGGGGAATAGGTGGTGTAGGGGTAGATGTTTGGGGAGGGACCCTTAGGACAAAAGGTTGCTACGAACTTTTGTTGGCCGTTGGTGGTGCTGGTGCGCTACGCTGAGGCACGCGGACCACAAACGGCCACTGGGGCTGTCTAGGATTACTATCAACGTCGATGGTGTTGATAATGTATCCAACGTTGTTGGCATTGAAGGGATCCGTGTAGACATGCAAGATTGATTCTCGGGACGTACTGGATTGCTTTCGTCTAGCACCAGTTTCCCTTGATTGATCATCCGTTGGATATCGTCCTTCAATGCCATGTAGTAATCCATGTCATGACCACACTGTTGATGATAGTCATAGAACCGCTCCAACCTGAAACCCTTAGGAACTGGGGGTTCATTGGACAAAGCCAAAGAGGGATTCCTAAGAAGTTCACAGTACCGTTGATGTTTCCTAACTCCCTCCTCTGACATCTGCTTGTGTTGGATGTACCCCGCCACCAGTAATTGCTTCAGAAGGTCTGAAGACTTCATAGGCAACAGGGTATACTTTTAGCGATCTTTACGCTCAAAGTTCGACTTGGGGGTGCAGATGTTGAAGGCTGAGGTACGTTGCCCTATTTGGGCATGAGGTTAGGCATTGGTGTGGCCAATTTCTTGTTATTCTTGTTACTGTTGTTGGGTTTGGCTTCATTGGCCACAGCGACCACTGTGGCTATTGCGGCCTTACCCTTGTCCTTGTCCTTCTTCGTGAAGGTGTTCTTGTATGCAATGTAGGCTGGGTCTTTGCTTGCCTCGGCCGCGTTCTGAATGCTCTTAGTCTGGGCAAAAGCTTGACTAAGAGAGCGAGGAGCGAGATAGTATAGTTTGGACTTAATAAAGTCATTCACTACACCCTTAAAGACGATCAGCAAATGGGCCTCTGCGATAGGCTCATGGATTTCGTTGAGGGTCGCGCTTCACTGCTGAATAAACTTCTGAACTAGTTTTAGTGGGTCTTGTTTCACGCTCATCAACTGATCCAACGTAACCTCTGGTCTCAAGTTGTACTTGAAATGCATCACAAACTAGGTCAAAAGCTCCTCGAGAGTTGATATGGAGCGTGGAAGCGCACGGTACCAGTCCAGGGCTTTCCCAGTCAGGGACATGGCAAAGACACGAATAATCGTGTTCGGCCATTTTTGCAGAAGAAAGGACTCAGACCTAAATGTAGCAAGATGTGCGTTGGGATCTCCCTCCCCATTGTATTTTGTAAAGTGGGGAAGTGACATCCTAGGAGGTAACGTTAGTGTAGGGACCGCCGGGTTGATGGGATCATCCTGGTAGAAGTCCATGACTTGTACCGTATCAAACTTGACAGCCTTGAGGCGTTTTATTTCCTTAGTAAGGGTTTGGATAAGCTGGAACACTTGATCCAAACCCGGGGATGACGTAGAAGGTTGGGGAACTGCCGGAGCAGCTTCCATCTATGGAGTGGTAGGGGCGGCAATGTGACCCATCAGTGGTGCTGTTGGGGTGGCCCCTATGAACGATGCTGCTTGTGGCGTCCACCACCCGGTAGGTGGTGCTATTGGAGCAGCAACTGTGGATTGTGCTACAGGGTAGGCCACTTGCGTGGCTGGTGGAATAGACCATGGTCCCGCGCTTGGTTGTATTGTCTGTGGGACTTGGTACGTCTCGTGGCTAGCGTAGCCAGACATTTGCGTTAGCTGTGGAACAGGAGGAGATGTGAATGGGGTCCACCATGTGGACGGGCCTAGGCCCACCGCATATGGTGGGACAGGTGTAATCGTCGGAATGGAAGCAGAGACCACGTGCAGCTACAAGGTAGGTACGGTGTGAACGTGAGGCAGGGTAGCCATAATTGGTGCGTGTTGCAAAACAAAAAGGGATTGGTGAACAGTTTGCGGAGGGGTAGTGCCTAATGTTGAGACAAAAGTGTGGGCGTGTTGATACGCTGAATGCATGGCATGGCTACCCATTGCTGATGGAATCGCAGACTGCGACGTTACAGAGGTTATCATGAAGGGAGTAGTAATAGACAACGGGTTCGTCCAAAAGGATGGGGTAGGAGGGATGAGCGCAGGGTTGGTTTGACCCCCCCTCAGATTGGGAATCCAGTTCCTCTTGCCCATCCTGAAAAACCTCGTCATGGTGAGACGCTGTGTCTTGCGCCTTGCCAGGCCTAGACAATCGTATCAACTGATCTATAAGCCACTGATGTGATTGTGTCAAAGGAATAGAAATGCTAGGGGTGGGAACAAATTCCCTCCCATTACAATAAGCAAACTTGAAAACACGTTTGTCTTTGAGTTCTTACGTATCTAAGGGCAGGTTGGTCTGCACCTTAGCGCAAAGGAAGTTGTACCGTTCATACTATTGTGTCAAACCATCGGGTGCCTGGTTTTGGACTCAGAGAGATCGACGCAACTCTCGCACCGGGCTGGGCGGTTGTTTGACACCTATAGTACCTTGAACCATAATGGGAACCTCCTCGAGGTTAGCGGTAGCAACAACAATGGTTGAAGAAGTCATTGTTGTGATGCTGAAGGGGTTGCAAATGAGGGAAACAAGGAGATCTAATGGCAAACAAACGCTTTATGTCCTACACGATTCCAAGGGAATTGTCGCAACGACTGATCTGTACCACACAATGCGTAAACAACTGCAAAAGGATGTCAAGTTTACGCTAGTGCGTATTGAGGTACAGAAAGCGTGCAAGACTATCGTGAAACGAAAGGATCAAATGGCGATTGGAGGCTTTATGTATTGTAGGATTCCGAAGGAATTGTCGAAGCGATCGATCTGTACCACACGATGCATAAACAACCGCAAAAGGGTATCAAGTTTACGCTAGTGCGTGTCGAGGTACAGAATGCACACAAGACTACCGTAAAACACAGAAAGGGCACCAAAAGGCCCTCCTTCTAGCATCGGAAAACTGTAGCGATCGAAAACATCGGCAGTTGGAAACATCGAGAGGTCGTTGGTCAGACAGTTTTGACCCCTGATCCACGCGAGGGCTGTGCTGGATTAAATGGAAACGGGGTGCCCTGAACGGTCTGGTCGATCAGACAGGGACTTAATCAATGTTACTAAACCTTTTGCAAATGTTTATTTTGGAAACAATGCTTATGATGTAAAATAATAATTGTTAAACACGAGGAAACGAAAATGATGTAAAATGCAATGATAAGCAAGAAAAACAAAGCGAACTGGAGTTAGAAAATGCATCGCTTCAAGCTTATGACCTTACTTTGCCAAGGTGGATACAATCGGTTGTGCAACACTGGGAAGCATAGAGATCCCAAAAGTAACCAAGACGTTCAAAGAAAATCAACTAAGTGTTTGAACGCGGATTCAAAAGCCAATAGTACAAAGTGCTAACTTGCTCAAATTTGCAAATCAATGCCAACAATGCTCAAGATTGCTCAAGATTCACAACTGATTTTTGCTAACCAACCTAGTTTGCTAACATTTGCCTAAAATTTTGTCAACCTTGCTTAAATTTTGCCAACCCTTTTTGCACAAATTTACCAACTTTTTGCCAACCTTGCTAACTGATTTTGCCAACCCTTTGAGCGTTGCTCGTCAGGGTATTTATAGGACCAGGAGGATGCAAAAAATGAGGCTTGGACGACGTGTGTCCTAGACTCACAAGATGCTGACATGTCTATGCTGCATGAGCATGCAAAGCTGGTCATGGACCTGTCATGCTGCAATTACGCTGTTAGAACTGGTGACACTGAGTCAGGTGTGAAGACAATGCAAAGAAGGATTGAAGCACCCTTAAGTAGCATAGCTGCCTACTACACTGAGCTACGCTATGTAGCGTAGCACGTTGAGCATAGCGTAGCAGCTTGATACGCCGTGTTACACTATGTAGCGTAGAATAGTGTAGCCACTAGTTCGAAGAAGAAATTCACGTTTAAAGTCAACTACATCTGCTGGAGGCCTTGGCATCTGTCTACTTAACTTTTGAAATGTGGCTGGTTCTGCATGTTTGCTATGCTATGCTACGCTACATAGCGTAGCATAGCATAGCAGCTAGCTTTAATTGCGATTTGCGTTGAAGTTGCAAAAATTTGTTTGAAAATCATGCTGACAATCTGCAACCTTTGCTTTTTGCGAAGTGAAGCACTCGAATTTGCCAATCCTGCATTTGAGCTGCCTTTAGTCGTTTTTGCATCCTTGCTACGCTGTGCTACACTATGTAGTGTAGCAGCCAACAAAGCCTACTTTTTACTTAATCCACCACTTTCCTAGTAGAAGACTTTTGCTAAGAAACTTGAAGTTGAATAAGGCAACTGGTTTTGAAGGCTGAAGTGCTTGCCGAGCCTTTCTGTTTTACTTTTGCTACACTGTGCTATGCTGTGTTGCATAGCATAGCATAGCACTTTGTGCTGCAACACTTGCTTGCTTGAACAATTGTCTTCTAAGGCTTGTTACACTACATAGCGTAGCGTAGCGTAGCAAATTTCTTGACTAGAAAACTTGTCGAATTGCTTTGTTTATCCCAAGCACCGCTAACAACTCTCAGCATCCTGCCAAACTGTCATGAGGCTTCACTTGTGGAAATGTGAGCCTCAGTTCCAAGACCCTGGTGAAGCAAGAGTGCCTTGAAATTTTAAGGTGTTTCAGAAGGCACCACTGTTAACATTTGTGGTGTGACAGTTGATTTCTTCGCACATGCCATTTCAGAAGTATTAAAGTTTTCGAATACAGGGCTTAAGGTTGCTCAGTTGTCTACCCGTTCAGACCCCGATGTGTGACAAGTTTGGTTGGAAAGGGCATATGGTAGGGATAAGACATTTGGAGAGTTGACGACAGAAGAGAGGATCTATTTTAAAATTAGAACATATCATCTCTTCCCCACGAAGGGCCTAAAAAAGATTTCAACATATACGACAAGAGGTTGTGTAGTGCTGATGGGGAAGGTTAATGCTAACCTACCTCATCTATACCTTACAGAGATCCTGAGGCGATTTGAGGAATGGAAAACAAGGAAGATGGCGTTGCCTTTCCCTTGCCTTATCAGGAAGCTATGCTGACATGCTGGTATTAGGAGATACATTAATGATGTCCTCCGAAAAGCCCAAAATGCTTCATATGCTGAACTGTTAAAGCCACTAGCTGCAAAGAAAATCACTGATGAGACATTGGGACCAAAATAAGAACAAATGGCTGGACCAATTGCAACTCAACTTGCAGGACCTAGCCAACTTCTAAGTACGAGACTTAGCCAACAACAGGAAGCAGGGCCTAGCATGGACTAGGATCAACCACCGCCGTCGCAAGATTACAGACCATCGATGAGCCACCTCAGGGCCATTGTTGAGATGGTCAGTTGGGGAAGTCGTGATGATGCAAATCTCTTTCGCGTCATTGACGATGCCATATAGCCCACGGTTTCTTTGGATTGTACAAGGGATGAGGTGTCCATCCATACAAGAGAATGGGAAAGTATTTGGTCACAACAGATCTCAGAAAACGTTGCATCTTTCCAAGTACAATTAGAAACTGGTGAAAGGGCCACAGTGGTGGTCATGCAACACTAGGATGCAGCGAGAGTTGCGGAAGTGGTCGCAGACCATATTAAAGAATCGTTCAATGTACCTGTTGCACCACCGACAGATCTCACAGAAGCACGAGATGCTCAAACTTTGGCCGAAACCTCAATGACTCCTGTGGAACATGAGGACGCGCTTGATCGATTGCTACAAATAGGACAAGTAATGACGTCCCTGTTTGACATCCCTCAAGATGTTACAACAATTCAATCAAACCTCATTTCCACTAAGGGAAAGCTGGTCTTGACAGAGGTGAGGGCTAAGCATGCTGAAGCAGAGGTACAGAAATTACAAGAAAAACTCGTGGCCCTACAAGCAGCACAACAAGACCCTTTGCAATTTGTTTCCGCAGACCAATTGGACAGTTTCAAAACTGAGCAACTAACCAAGGTTCTAACAAAGAATAAGAAGGTGGCAGAAGAAAAAGAGAAGGCTGTTTGGGATGCCTCTACACACAGGCGTAAACTCATACACATACCAAGGCACTCAAGGCCTTACAAGAGGAGATTAAGCAACTTGTTGTCAACAACCTTCGACTGACCTCTGTGGAGAAGCAAAAGAACTCTCTCGATGAACATTTTCATCAGTTGCGAGAACAATTCATCCAAGTCAACCAAGACATGAGTCGTTTAGCTAAGGAAAATCGAACCTTCTCAATGAAGGAGGTACGCACTATTTGTCAAAAGACAGCTATCGAAATAAGCGTGTGGCAAAATGAGGCTAAATGACATGAGAAGTTAAAGGAGCACTTTCGGGACCAGGTGGGGATGTACAAACAGATCCTTGAGAAGGAGATCCATATGGCCAAGGCCCATATCAGCGCTATCAGTGCTCAACACACTGACTGGCAAGCCATATTGGACACATGCCTTTGCCCACCAAGCGGAAGTTAAATACCAGGATATGTAGATCCAGGATCTTACAGAATACATGGAATTGGAAAACTTGCCATGTTAACAACGCTTGAGGATAGAGCTCGAACAATGGGTAGCTACCACCTACAACAAATATGAAATAGAATTTGTAGAATGCAAGAAGTTATTGCAAAAACTGGAGATCGCAAATTCTGAACTTGAGGTGGTGAAAGCAAGCTACCAAGGACAAAATGGTGTCGTGTCAGATTTGGCTCAATGGCTTGCAAATTTTCAGGAATACAAAGACAAAGCCAGAGCCTACGAGGAAGAACGACGAGTGTTTGCGGCTTGGTATGTTAAGGTAAATCAAATGTTTTTGCAACTACCCTACCCATGGGAGGTGCTGACTCCATCAAACATCGGAACATTAGCATGGGCAGCATAAGATCCCCGGACTGAAAAGGAGAAACTCCAGGTCATACTTCAACGTCATCAAGTTCCAAGCCCCAGAGCACAAGACAAGGGGAAAGCACTTATGGAGGAGCCACCGCCACCAGGAACTACATGAGCTCCACCAATTTTGTAGCTGTAGTGCATTCCTTGTGTTGTGTCTTAATGTTGTTTTGATTTTACACTGCAGCATAAACCCATTTTCACCATCTAATAATCCCGTACCTATCCACTGTGTAATCAATCGGGCTTGTTCTCACTGTAACTCGAGGACGAGTTTTCATTCAGTCGTGGGAGTATGATGAGTCACCATTTAGTCAGCAACGATATCGCAGCCTGTCTCCTCATTTATAAATAAGAGGTAGACAGATCTGATAAGCATCCGTTTTTAGAGTTAGTTTTGTTTCTAGTTTTCATTCTTCCTCTCAATCCTTTTCCTCCCAGTGTATGCCCACAGTGTGGTGATTGTAATTGTACGACACCTTTATTCGAGTGTGATGTACTTGGACACGCACATGACCAAAAATAAAGATCGAGATTACTTCATCATTGCAGCATTCACTTAGCTTAATTATTTATTTCATTGTTATTTACTGCTTTCTTAGTTAATACCTTCTTACCCTGAACTCACCACTCATCACTCATCACATATATTTCCTCACCACTCATCACTCATCACATATATTTCCTTAAAAATAAAAATGAGATACTAGTTGGAATGTTGGAGTAGACTATGGTGTATTGAAAGACTAAAAAATTTGATTGTAGATACACCCAAGACATATAGCAAACATGATACATTACAAGAACTAGAGAAGAATATAATGATGCCTCAAGTATGACTTGAACTAGCAATCTTTACTAGATGGAATGTCCCTTGGGATGATAAAATATTTGAACCCTTAACTCATCATCATTATCCTAGGCTACTTCCAACAATATGAGGTTGTCTAATGTTGAAACTTGAAACTCTTTACTATATATAACTATTAAACATATAGTTAGGATACCTTATTAGAACTTAGATAGAACTTGAAATTGACTTAAACTAAACTAAAGTAAACATTTTCCTTTCTCATCCCCTTAAAAATTGAAAAACATCTTGTTGTCTTTAACGTTAAATGTAAGTTAAGTGCCAAATACCTCATTTTATTATATTAAGTGCAGATGTATCATTAGAGGTACTCTTTATTGTTTCGTTGTTTATGGAAGGTTTGAGAAAAAGCCAACAATTTTCTTTAGAATTCTAAGTAACCTAAATAATAAATCAAAGATCCAAAAGAAATAAAAAAAGAGTAGGGCCTATCTTAAGCATTTCCATAAAATGTGCATAGTAAATAGAAGAACAAAACTAAGAAAGGGCTGGCTTGGTCTAGACCAGGGAAGCCCTTTTACTTTACTAATACAAACAAGTCACGCTGCGATAAACAAAATGTTTATTCTCTTTATTAAAGAAAAATAGCAGCCAACGTATATCCTTATAAAAATTTCAACATATATGCTTCATGAGAAAGAAGCATAACTTCTGTGCATGAAGTTTAGAAGGTAAAAGACAACAGGAAAATGGGCTGTTGTGGCAGAAGAGGATAGTTGATACTGATGATTGAAGAATTCAATTCTAAAACTTGCATTCATCGGCACATTTAATTGGAGACATTTTGAGGATTCTGCAACTACAAGAGTAATAAACTTAAGCTCCAAGCCAATATTTCTATTAAAATACTATAACATGAATAAATACCGTGCAAAGAACATACGGAGTGAAGCCGATTCTACTAGTCCAACTTGAATTGGATCATGTCCAAGTTGTTATCTTAGGTAATAAGAAAACCTCTGCGAAAATGGCTGAAATACTGAATGTGCTTTGAGTATTTATAATGGTAAAGACATGTTTGCATGAAGTCCTTGACGATGTTGAATAATAACAGATTAGAGCTCAAGCAAGCAACCGGATTCCTGCTGTGTAAGTATAGTTTGAAAAAGTAAAAATAAAAATAAAAGTAATGGGTAAAAGTAGAAGAGCCCGTGGAAATCAAGACATTGGCATACCTTGACGTACTTTAAAAAAGAAAAGGGTACTGTTGAATAATAACAGATTGAAACTCAAGCAAGCAATTGGCTTCCTACCGTCAAGTATTGGTTCAGCAATCACTGCAGAATAAATGTCAAAGGAATACTACTTTTTAAAAGAAAAAATAACAAAACGACACAAGTGAAGGTAAAATAGAAGAAACCCAAGACAGGGAAAACAATGACGTACTTTAAAAAAGAGAAAAGAAAAAGCGAAAGATAAATTAGAAGAGGCCCAAGACATTGGTATCTGATCCTAGTCTTTAATGTCAATGGTTGATGAAACAAAAATTTAAAAATGGAGTAATGCAGATTCTCTTGTTAACCAGGAAAATAATTTGAAAATGGTATTGTGCATAGCAGAATAGGAAAGGGAGAATACACCTTAAATTTATTGGTATAATAAAATACAATATATATACATAGTTTTCAAACTGTGATGCTAAAATACGCTTACAGTGCCCATCAGTGACTTGGAGCTTTTAAGATAAAAGTTTTACCAGTAGGCTTCCTTGGTTTTCACAACTCAAGTAAAATCACAACCCTGCTCAATGCTTTCCCTTCTCTATGAAACATCTTCTCCCTACTTAACTTTCACTCTGCTGTGGGGAAGAACTCTAGAGTTTAATGCTTAATCAATGCCTTCAACCAAAAACAACAGCACATATTTATAGGCGACGGAAAAACTGGGTCAATCACAATACTCTCAGGTATATTTATACACAATGGAAAGGCTGGGTCAACCTGTCAATCACAGTATTTTTTACCTAAAAGAAATATTACTTGAAGAGAATCCCTTGTCACCTCCATTCATGTGAAGCATATGTTTCAAAGTTGACACCACTGTTCATACGGTGGCCACGCAGAATTATGGACCACCATTGTTCACTCCCAATGATGATGATGGGTTAAAATGCAGAGGATCTATGTTGACAATTCAAGATGAAAAAGAAAAACAAAAATTATTAAGAAGCTTATCTTTTTCAAGTTCATGCTGCTGCTGTTGTTTTGCCATGTTTGCCCTGCCTTGAGGTCCAGATCCTAAACTTTAAAAAATGCTAGTGTATTAAATTGATCATCACTCAGAGACTCAATGCTCAGGGGTAGAAGTCAAACCAACTACCTCAAGCCAAAACTCTTAGTAGTTATTATGCTAACCACCAAGCATTTGCTCATTTTTTTTTAAGAATTGGAACTTGATTGTGAAGTACTTTGTTTCATTTTTTTTTCTTTTTTCTTTTTTAAAAAAATTGAAATCCCATTGTGTGGTCAAAATACTTTGAATATGCTTCTAGGCTAGAGAAGGGTGTTGGTGTTGGGCTTTGAACTCAAAATGAGGATGCCAATCTTGTGAGCTAACTATCTAAGCTACACCTAATGCCCATACTTTGTTTCTTAATGTTTAAGATATGTTCAAATATCTCCATCCCAACCCTAAAATCCTGTAATAAGATGTGTCACAGCAGCCTAGATACATTTGCAGATGTATTGTATAGGCTGGAATGTTGTGTCCTGGTAACTCTTTTTTTCTCCCCGGAAAGGCCAACCTCCAATTTCATGTATTTGGTAATTTCATGCCTCAAGGTTCAAACAAAGCATTTAGGGATTTCAATATTAGGTGTGTTGATGAAATTTGAGGTCAACTCATGTACCATAACAGTTAAGAAAATTGACATGTTCTTAAACATTTCTTTCCTATTAGATATAAAATACTTCATACAAATAAGTTATCTCATTAATAAAACTAAAAAATCTCGGTTCATACGATTACTATTTGTGTTTTGAAAACTAAAATTTAAATCAAGCTCATTTAATCTTACTTTTATCAAATTCACAAAATAAAATGATAAAGTTAAGCACAAACAAGGACCAAGCAGAACAATATTCAATGCTATTTTAAGATGGTCCATAAAAACTTCTTTTAAACCATAATTGTTCATATGACATTTACCAAAGATGAGCCAGATAATTTTGTTCCACAGTGAGCCGTCTGCTGCCTATGCTTGCACCCAGTTTGGGTGGGACAATGTTTAATCCACATGCCCTTGATCCCTCAAACTAGAGTGGTTCCTTAGAACCCACAACATTGTTCCTTTTTGGAAATACAGACAGGAATTTTGGTGATTTGCTAAGCTTCATGCAACTTGCTGCTTCTTTGCCATGTCTGTTATGTGTGAAGGAAAGGTGTGGATAAGATGGTCAACGTCCGGCTTGACCACTGAAGAAAACTAGCATCCCTAATTCAGAAATAAAATCTACTCTCTTCTCTATGCTCAGGAAGTTTCTATCCATTCTGGACTCCTTCCTGAATGGCTAGTTTCAAACTGTTCTGCATTATTCTAGTGATGGCTTGTTTTTAAATTCTTAAGAGTTAGATTCAAGCCTGCAGGCTTATATATGAATGCTTCTAAGACCCACCTTAAAAGAATGAGGATCGAGTCAAAAGTATGCCAAACTGAATCCAAACGGAATCTAAATCCCAACGGAATCTAACCTGAAGTTGACGATTAAAAAATACTAGTAACAAGTTACTTGGACGACTCAGAAAAAGGTGCACAAAAGAAATAAAGAATTGTTCACGTTAAATGTCATCCAACAATCTGTCTTGTGCAATAGTAGGATTCTGGTCTGTGTTCCATGATAAGTTTCTGTCACTGAATCCTCTTCTGTACAAAAGGATAATGCTAACAAAAGGAATGACTCTGTTTTCTTTCCCCTTAAAAATGGAGAAGCTGAGAGATACTCTAGAATCAAAAAAGTAAAACAGAATATATAAAATGCGGTTTCAACTGCAGAATAAATAGTGGTGAAATAGAAATGACAATTCAAGGCTCAATCCTCTAATCAAATTATAAAGATAGTGAAATTAATAGAGATATACGAAATAAGATTGATGCAAGACAATTAAAATGGAGACACAGTATAAGTGTTCTATGTGATAAAAGAATTGGAAAAAAAGAACTAAAGTGATTTAACAGGACAACTATTTTACATAGTGATGAATGTTGGGCATTACAGAAGAGGCATCAACAACAAATCAATATGGCATGACTACAAATAGTTAGATAGATGTTGAATGTTATTACAAAAAGTAAACTGCACAATATAGACATTACAGAAATACTTGGAGTGGCTTCTATTTTGAGTTACAAAAATAATATCTTACATAGTTTGGGCATGTTCAAAAGAGGATCAGACAACAAGTCTATAAAAAAAATGTTGCTGCATTACTATCAGGAATGTCACTTAAAAAAAAAACCAAGAAAAGATGAGAAGAAATTGTAAATTAACAAAGATCTGGTTGTTCATCAAAGTGAATTGTAAAAAAGAACTCAAATAACAAACTATATATTGTTGGGACAAGGTTAAGATGATGATGATGTTATTTATTTTCTCAAAATAATATTTAACCATAACTTACGTCTCTAGAAAGGTCCTCAAGAACAAAATCACATTATGAATTCATGAACAAACAAGACACTTAAGAATATTACTGTTGAAAGCTAATTAAATCTACCATCAACAAATGTATGGATTCTTTCAAACTAGATATAAAAAGCTCTATACTTGTAGAGATGCACTTTGTTGAAAAATGAACCAGTGTGCTTTCAATCTAGATATAAATACTCTTGACATGTATAGATGCACTTTATATAGTAGGTAGATATAAGGAGTATTGGAAGGTAAAACAATTTATACTTAAAAAATTACTTTCGGATCAGATACAAGATGACTGCTAGGACCACATACCATTGGCATAGTCGGTGAGATGCATATTAACACGTGCTTCATGAGCAGAACCTGTGTAAGGAGTTTAGATCGTTGGAGACTACGGTAATACTAAGTTTAAGCTAGAAGTACCAGAGCAATGTTTCTACCTGGATTTCTTGGCAGAGGCACCTATGTGATAGGATAACTGGTAACCACAACACAGCAACATTAAGTTAAGTCAGGCTTGGACATATACGGTCGAGTATATGTGGTGCCAGACCGTATTATACAATTTATTTTCGTATGAAATCGTATCAAAATAACTTGATACAGACAGCGTAGGGCTACTTTGCTGTACATATAGGAGGCGGACGAAATCTGAAATTCCAACCCTGAGTTTAAGTCCAAGAGCAATGAACATTAATAAACTATCCTGCAAAAAGAGTTTACATAGTGACGCCGATTCTATGAGCATCACTTGAATTCGTGGACAGATAACTGTTAATAACTAAAAACTCAGGCGATGCTTATCTCTATACATGAACAGATAAGGGTTAACAATTAAAAACTTAGGCGATGCTGATCTCTAAACCTGAAGCAAGCTACTAAAAAGTAGTAAATTATCGTACAAAAGAACTTACAGAGGAAAGCCGATTGTATCAAAGACAAATAACGGATAATTATTAAAAACTTCAGGAACTTACAGAGGAAAGCCGATTGTACCAAAGACAAATAACGGATAATTATTAAAAACTTCAGGAATGCTGGTCTCTGCTGCTGCTGAATATTTCTAGTTGCAGATAGATGTTGCCGAAAGCATGATACCAACGCTTATGATAATAGACTTGCAGAGATCTTAAGCAAATAATTCGATTCCTGTTTATCCTGCCCTGCCATATGGGTAAGGGTTATGCTGCTAAGTGCCGAGTTATCTTGCTTGAAAAGGGCAAAAACAATGATAGATAAAAACAACTATAAACCGATAAACCATTATCTACGACTTTAGTGGTTCCATTTCCACATCGCAAAGAATGCCATTGGAAAAACATAACCCAGATTCTCAGCTTATACATCATCACCGAAATGGACCGCAACAGAGTGGTTCACGTGGCAGCATTGTTACTGTTCATGTAGCAGCATTATTCTGGCGTATGCCGTTCACTGACACCGTCTTCAGTAGCTGTTGCTGCTTATGAACCACTTCGTTGCCGGGCACTGTTCTAACAGCACTGTGCTGATGAGGCACCATTCTGGCGTTTGGGGTCTAGTGGCACTGTTTTTTGTAGCTGTTATTGGTCGTGAATCACTCCGTTGCCAAGTGGAAACCTTTTGAGTGATGATGTATAAGTTGAGAATCCGACCAAAATAAATCATAGACGGCCAAGGCCACTGAGGACAGTGCTGGTAGAGGCTAGAACAAGCTGTTGTTGCTCGTCTTTATTGGCAAGTGGGAACCTATTTTTTGTTTGTTTTTGTTTTTGGGTGGGGGTGGCGGATGGGTGTGTGCAAGTTGAGAATATGATCATAATGCATCATGGATGGGTTATTTTTGTCATGTCATGCAGATGCTATAAAAAAAGATTATTACCCATCTGTCGGTGATTTACCGGAACCTTTTGGGGTGATGATGTACAAGATAAAAATATGATCATAATGAACATGGATGGATTACTTTCAGGGTGATAATGTATAAGTTGAAAATATGATCATAATGAACATGGATGGATTACTTTCAGGGTGATAATGTATAAGTTGAAAATATGATCATAATGCATCATGGATGGGTTATTTTTGCCATGTCATACTAAATGCTATTAAAAGAAGATGATCACCTCAAGCCACAGTACTCATTTCACTATGAGGGATAAGAAAGGTATTTGGGGTTATTTTTTGCCATGTCATGTTGGATAATAATAGAGGTAAAGCCTAACCTCTCCAAATCACGATGTCCAAGATCAAACCCAGGTGATCAACTTAAGAGTATGGAAAAGCATGCACAAAAATCATGAATAGTCAATGGGAAGAAAATAACATTCTCCAGGTTACCATTTCTTGAACCGCGCTTCCGCTTTACAGAGGTAAAACCAAACTCACGTAGCCTTCTAAATCACGATCTTCATGGTTGCTTTGCTTTGCCATAAACAAAAAAGGGCCGGACTGTATCCATGACGTTATCAGGTTAGGCGTAGGTTGGATATTTTTAAATCATTCTGGTTGAACTACTGAATTCAACATCCACTGGATTGGATTTAATCACTCTCAAGTCAAACGTGAGTTTGCAGTTCTAAAACCCGATTATGAAAGTTTTCACATGCTTAGGCAGTTGGATTCTCCCGACTCAAATCTTCAAGACCTCCCAACGTCCTTAATTACAGCTATTAAGCTATACAAGTCTTACAGCGATGTAAGAAAATAAATTTTATTACTTACTTCCATAAGTGATGAGTTACCTTATTAGTAATTTTCTACAGCTAATGAAAGCCATTGTGGATGGTGAGGCAATAAGGGAGGATCTCTTCTAGCTCCCTCCCTCCCCCATTGTTGAATGATCTGCTCATAGCTCATTTTGATGACCCTGTACAATCTCACAGTCACATGCTTTCACGGAGTGCTTACCAATCACAGCATAGCATGCATAACATCCAACATTCAACATCCAACATAGTTGCTAGGCAGAGGAGGAGCAAAGTGTTGATCCTAGCACCAAGTTGCTATTGAAAAACATTGACAGTATACTTAAGAGTGAACTTGTCAAAGTATGGGCCAAGTTGAAAATCGTTGATACTAAAAGGACATTCTATCTACAAGAGTTGTAGAGAAGCCATGCTAAGGTGTGACAATTGCATAAACAATTGAAGCATCTCACACCGTTAGTACTTGTAGCTTCATGAACAACTAAAACATCTCACACCATTGGTATCTGCACCTTCCACAATCACTCCAAAGGTGCAGAGCAAGTGCTTGCAGGCTAAACTCTTTCAGGTGGACTAGGTTGGTGAGGAAGCTGTGTTTATGAAAGATGGTTTGGAGCACCTAATTAGATATCAAGAACAAAATCACATTATGAATTCATGAACAAACAAGGTGCTTAAGAAGATTACTGTTGAAAGCTAATTAAATCTACCATCAACAAATGGACAGAAAAATTGAGAATCTCTTTCAAACTAGATATAAAATGCTGTGTACTTGTACAGATGCACTCTATGGAAAAATAGACCACAACACTTTTAATCTAGATACAAAATACTTCTCACATGTATAGATGCACTTCATAGAGTGGTAGGCAAATGTGAGTGTTGGAAGGCAAATAATTTATAATTAAAAATTACTTTCAAATGACATATACAAGATGAAATAACCGCTAAAATCACATATCATTGGCATAGTACGTAAGATGCATATTAACACGTGCTTCATGAGCAGAACCTGCGTAAGCAGTTTAGACCCTAGGAGACCACGGTAATACTCCGCGGTAGTACTAAGTTTAAGCTAGAAGTATGATAGCACTTAGCAGTGTTTCTCCCTGGATTTGTTTCTCCCTGGATTTCTTTCTTGGCAGAGGCACCTTTGTGAGAGGATAACTGGTAACCGCAACATAGCAATAAGTTAAGTGCAAGAGCAATGAACGTTAATAAATTATAGTGCAAAAAGAGTTTACACAGTGACGTCGATTTCATGAGCATAACTTGAATTCGTGGACAGATAACGGTTAATAATTAAAAACTCGGCCAATGCTTACACCTGAAGCAATGGTTCTACTAAACGTAGTAAATTATTAGACAAGAAAAATTACAGACAAAAGCCGACTCTATCCAACCCAAACTTAAATCCGCGGACAAATAGCGGATAAGTTTTGAAAACTCAGGCATGCTGTGGAATATTTTTAGGTGCAATTAGATGATGTTGCCGAAAGTCTTAAACCTCCTCATGATACTGATACTCAGACTTGGTAGCACAACCTTTACTCAACAGAAATATTAGTGAGTAATGTAATACTGTTCGCCTTAAAATATGGAGGCATACTTTAAAAAAGAAAGAAAAGCAAAGCAAAACAAAAGAACACGAATCCAAAGCAAGCAGACGTGAGAATACCATTTCTTTGACTGCGCTTTGCTTTTACAGCTGTGAAAGCAAACTTTTTCAACTACAGCCAACGAGTATTACAGCAACTACGGCTAGACAAGCCTACAAGCAACGCAGATTTTTCCCAAAGAATCAGCTTTTTCCACTTAAATCTCTGAACGTTCTCAACTACAGCCATACAAGTCTGACAGCAAAGTAGATTTTTCCTTGGAGAATCAGCTCTCTCCACTTAAATCTTAGAGACCTTAACGTTCTCAACTACAGCCATAAGAGTCTGACAGCAACGTAGATTTTTCCTGGAGAACCAGCTCTCTCAACTTAAATCTTCAAAACCTCCCAACGTTCTCAACTACAGCCATAAAAGTCTGACAGCAACGTAGCTTTTTCCTGAAGAACGAGCTTTCTCCACCTAGATCTTGAAGATCTCCCAACGTTCTCAACTACAGCCATACACACGTCTTACAGCAACGTATATTTTTCTTGGAGATGACCCTTCTGGAAAAGCAATGAAGATTATCGAATAGTCGACCCCATCCTGTGACAGGACATGTCTATGAAATTGTCCACAACAAATCACGACAACTAATAAATATCGAAAGGAAGAATTAACCAATGAAGTGATCGACAACAAATAAACACTAAACGCTGAGATTTATAGGTAAAGATCAACGGCATACATAATTGATGCTTATAAAAAGCAAGGGAGGCTCCATGAGCAGTGGAAGAGTAATTAACTTAAGATTACACCATCTAATAATTAACAAATTATATTAGGGAATTAAATCTTCATTCAGAACATTGTTTCCAAATTTATCTTCATTAAGAACTTTGAGCACTTTTTCCCACCAAATGGCCTAAACATATCTATGACTTAGCTCTTTTATGGGAATTGCCCCAAAATCTATAACACTTGTTTGCACAAGTTCTCTAATTTTATAGATATTTACATGAAAGTGTTTTGTCCTATTATGGTGTACTCTATATAGATAATGAACCTAAGCATGTCATACCCTGATGTAGACTAAGATGTATTCTCATCTTATGCAAACTTTGAATAAGAGTATGTCCTTAATTTTAATTCTATATTTTTTGATATATAGAAGATGTAAGTCCTGTAGTTTCATTTGAGTATCTCAAAATACAAAAGCATACATGTGTTTTTCATATAGTGTTTGCATGTATTTAACTAGAATACCTACCACATAGCTACTGTTGTGTCGTGTGCATTGGAGTTTGTAGTAGAGAAATGCTCAAATTTTGAGTCATTGTGACCTTGGCATTAGTCTTAAAAGCTTGTGGTAGCAATTGTAGGTCCGCTGTTAGGAGATTGCAAGTTGTAATAGATTAATATACACTAGAATTTATAGAGCATGAGGAAAGTGCTAGCTTAACACAAGTGGTTTGAATTGGAGTGTGACCTAACCATAAGCTGTGATGAGATTGCCTTGATAAAAAGTTAAAAACTTGAGAGGAGCACGACTAGGACATGAGTTGACTACTAGTAATGAGCATGACCTCAACACTAGTTTAGTGTTAGTGATTGTGGGATCATGAGTTAAGTGCGAGTGCAACTTTAGTTCAACACAATTATCCAAAAAAGCAAAACATTTATGAACTTTTTTAGTATGAGTTGCCTACTAGCTCTAGAGATAAAAGTTTTTTCTTACTCCCTAGTTGTTACTTGGGTTCTAGTTGATCCTATTCATGATGAGGTAGCGTTGAACCATAACCTCTTTCTTATTTGTCCTTTTTAGCTAATCTTAGGCTTGTTAGAAAGGTCTTTCAAAGATCTATGTAATTGCAAATTTCATAAGAATTGGATGTTATTTGATCAAGGAAATCAAGATCAAAAACATATCTTTAAATCTAATTCTCCACCTTCTATAGAATGAAAAATAGTGATAGATGAATCTTGATTCTCTTGAATTGTAACTTGACATTAATGTAATATAATAAATAAAAGTTATTGATAATGTAGAGACTTAGAAATAATGTTGAAATAATGAATGTTGATAAACAAGTGTTGTTGAAAATGTTGTGATATGAAAAGAAAACTAAGAATTTTGAGAGAGACTTGAACTCAATCCTTGTTATCAAGTATTCAAATCATATATTTATAGAAAAGTAATGGGGCCATGCTAGGAAATGAAGAGAATGGTTTTTCCCTTTAACTAAAATGAATAAAAAAGGAATAATCAAGGTGAATCAAGGCCATAATAAAGTACATCTAGCCATCATTTCATTTTAATAGTGAAAATATTTATTTTTCCTATTTCATCTTTTTTTTCTAAGTAACTGAGAAAAAATATATGCATGGCTTTGTTTCCTAGATTACAATGCAAATTAATAAAGTAAATGGTCTTTAAATTTGTCTTTTTCTTTAGTCTTGGGATTTGTAAATGATTCCTTGCATGTCATACTACCTCTATTAGTATGAAAGTTAGATATATGAGACTACTAATCAATCTTCTATATTTTGTTGCATTAACTAGTGATGAGTGGTGAGCATATCATACCCCCAACTATACAATTCACAAGTTTTATGAGTAACCTTATCATAATCCATGGATAGACCTAGCATGGGTTCTAGATAGTTGATAGTAGATCATGAGTCATTGTCTTTTCACTTTGACTAGTTATGGTTTAGTCCAAAGTAAGGTGTATGATAATGATATTGTTTCACATATTTAGTTAATACTATTTAAATATAATAACTAATTAATCTATTAAGTAGTAAATGAAGCTAGCCTAAGGATGATAAATGATTTATCCCACATGCCATACATATCCTAAACTTGCACATCTATTATTGGGATTAACAAACATCACATTGTTGGGCAAACCAAGCAATAACATTACTAGGGTTACCAAGTGAAAATATGTTTACACTTGAAGTGCTTGTGATCATTCTACCATGTTTAATATGCATTTGAAAGTAAATTATTAAGCTAAGTATGTGGAAACATAAGCAAGTAAAGGACATAGAAAAAGTAAAGTCTATTCTAGGTTAAAATATTATAATGGTGTAGAATCAATCTTGATCTTAATGTAGATAATGGATTGTGTTCAAGTATAATGCTATTTGAATAAGACTTCATATAGTTTACTTAGAAATCATGTTGTAGGCACTCACTGATTGCTACTAAAAATAAAGAGAATACACTTATAGAACTTCGCTATTGAGTATAATAATGATGCCATAAATATGACATCCCAAAATTTATTCATAGATAATTGAAACATAAGTACACCCCAAGATATATACTCCAATTAGAACTTTATAACTCAACATTGCCCACCAAAACTAAACCCATGACTTGGAGCTTCCAAATCAAGTGTCTTACGATTAGGCTCACACCTCATTTTTTGGAACAATTTTATGATTTTACATGTAGATGGGTTTTAGGACATGATTTGGATCTTGACCTTTGGAAATTTCTCTTTTACATCATATTTTGGAACCTCAACATTATAATTGTGAGTTCATTTGTATGTTAAAAGAAATATAGGTAGATGATTAAAAGAGTTCATTTGTATGCTACATTGATCTTTGGTTTATCACTAAGTTCTAAATGTTGTGTATCAAATATTTTACATGTATAGTAATATGATAATATGAAAACGTTGAACTTATGTGATGATGAAAGTCTTGAAATCTTAGTAGACATTGAAAAACTTGAAGAAATAAAAAATAATGTAATATTTATAGAATTTTGCTCAAATAGTTATTTAATAGACCAAAATTAACTTTATTATCATTTTTCTAATTTGGAATTTGAGGTCTTGAGGTTTCTTTAGTAACATTTTCATAGGCTAAAGAGTTTGTACCATTCATGGAAATACCCTTGTTTGTGTTTCTTTCATTAGAATTTCATGGTAGTTAGGAAATTGGATCAACATTTTTTGGTACATATCTTATTTTGATTTATTTGCACCATGTAGGATCACTATTCACTGTGGCTCCAAGTGATGTTCCTTTCATATAAGATTACTACAATTTTTTAAAAAGCAAATTCATCATCTAAAATTGATTTACTTACTAATTACTTTAACACTGTTACACATTTTTAACCTTTGCTTACTATTATTCAAGTAGAAAATTCCACTTATTGACCCAATAAATTGATAAATCATTTGAATAATTTGATCACAAGATTAATTTATTTTATTTTTTAGGAGGAAGATTATAGAGGAGGTCATGGATGAAGGGGTGGTTAGAACTTGAAAATTTTGGGGGTGGGAAGAATGTCAAAGCTCAAATAAATAAATAATAATAATAAAATTCAAAGTACATTAGCTCAACAACATAAAAAGAGAGAATCCAAAGAAAAAGCCCAATAGATTAAGGGTACCCTTTTAGGTTTTCATCCTTGCAACCAATTGTAAAAGACCTTCCTACTAGGATAGGAAAAGGATGAGGCCTTGCCCTTGTTCAAAACCACTCTCATGGACTTTCACTTCTTATTAAAGAATTTTTTGTAAAGAGAATGAGACAAATCTTTGTAAAGATAATAAAAAGCATCATTCATAAACAATAAAAAAATAGCATAATAAAGAAAATTTAAAGTACTTTAGATCAACAATATAGAAGAGAGAGTTTAATTAAAGAAAAATCCCAATAGTTTTGGGGATGCCTTTATAGTTTTTCATCCTTACAACCAATTATGAAAAACCTTCCCAGTAGGGTAGGAAAAGGATCAAGGTTTGTCCTTGTTAAGAAGTGCTCTCATAGGTTTTCACTTCTCACAAAAGTATTTGTTGTAAAGAGAAGGAAACTACTCTCTCTAAAAACAAAATAAATCTTCAAGTAGAAATAATGAATAATTAGCAATAGAATTTGATGGCTTTTCTAACTTGAGTTGCCAAAAGAAAAAGAAATTAATACTATAAAAAACTAATTATTTAGTTTTCATTCAAGTCTTTTTTACTTGAAATTGTTATTGAAAAGCAACATCTGTGAGAATATGATATTTAACCATTGAAGAAAGGTCATAGATATGCTCTTGATTTTGGAAAATAATTGCGCATTACAGCTTCCAAATAGAATAAAGAACAAGTAGTTGAAGCCACTTCTAAATACAAAAATAGGAACTAGACAAAGTAGGTTTATGACCAAGAATGATATCATTGATGTTTAATTGAAAGTTAAAAATTCTATATGTACATTTCCAAGCATGTTGAGTAATTAGACACTTAAGAAAAATATGAGAAAATAAGTTTTCACTTCTATAAAGAGGATGTTGAGGAGAAAAAGTTTCATATGTTGAAAATAAATGTCGATAGGAAGACTTTGATGAAGAGGCTAGAAGCCTTCTTCCATGTGATCCATGTATCATGCATATGGAGATAGGAAACTACCATGATTCTAAATTTACTCCAAGTGGTATACAATGTAGATGAATGAGTAGCCCAAGCTTCTTGATTAAAAGAAAGCCACCATGGGCTAATTTTTTTAAGCATACCTTTTGAAATAGTAATATGATTGTAATTTCAACACTTACTAAGCATGTACCATATCTTCTAAATTTGCATACTAACTAGAGAACTAGGAATAGAAATGAATTAAGGAAAACGAAAATAGCAAATAAATTTTTATAAAAATGTATAGTAATAGAAATAGAGAAAAGTGCAATAACATACTATTCTCTTATACAAGGTTATTATGTCCTCAACAATTGTCAAATAGTATATAGGATAAACAAAAAATAATTTATAAGGTTATACTATAATTTGGAATCTTCTTTAAATTTATATTAAATTTTATGTTATTATTGGTTTTTTTAACATATAGTAAATTGCATTATGATACTTTCATCATTGTTGTCATACTAGCCTTAATCTTGTCCCAAAAATGTTATTGAGTACATGACGTAACAATGTTGTCCCTGACATGTTCTTTGGCATGCGAAGAGTCCCTCAAAATAGGTTTAGATTTGGGACAGATCTCAAGAGGAATATGCCTAAGCTATCAACAGTCATGAAACACATGCCAATAAACAATTTGTTAGTGTTAGCATGTGACATAAGTGGTCTTTCAAGTAATTCAAATGCATATTGCTAATAAAAGCTAGATAGCATTCCCTTACTCCACTCATGTAGACACCATAGAGACTACTAGATGAACCCTTCAAATTCATCACTACATTCTGGTAGTTGGTGTTGCACTCTAACGAGCACACACAATGTCTCATAGCACACCCCATGAGACACCCAATTTACATTTGAATGTAGAGTTGAACTACACAACTCTCCTAGGTAAGGTCCTACCGAGTGGGATAATGAAGAAGGCCATGGCCTCCTCTTACTAATGCATGGAACTACCATGCTAATATGATTCCAAAGACATAAGGAGTGAAGGTATTTTTGCACCCCCATGGTCCCTAAACCATGGGGGAGGTAGTAGACCATCATCAACCCTACTACCTCTTTCACAATCCTCCCCCACTAAAAATGAGCAATGACCTCAGAGCATAGCCTAGGTAACCCATGAGGTGGCTACACCAAAATTGAAGGAGGGTTCCATCAATTCTGGGGAAGTAAACTCATGTTATTTAGAGTCTAATCCAAAAGGACCTTAGTTTCTAGAAGGTCCAATTGCTAGGGTTTGAGACTTTAAAACTTATTTTTGAACTTGACTATTTTCCTAAGATCCACACTTATCATAGCATCCAACCTCCAACTCAAGAATGCTACCATTCAAGACTTGGTACGTCCACCTTTCCACACCTTGAGAAGTAAGACTATAGAAGGGCTTCTAGTGGCCTGTCATAGTCACATGATAGAACATAATAACCTAAGGGATTTATCAGTCTAAGATGTTCCTTGACATGCTTATATCCAAAGGTCTAGGGGTCTCAAGATCAACATAGTATCCTACCTATGTGAAACTTATGCCCCATCACCTATAGATTTTTTCAAAAAATTCTATGCATCCCCCTGCTTGAGGTAGGCATTAATGGGAACTCATCCTTAGATCTTGTGAGTCAACACATGCCATGCCTCTACTGGTCTATTAGATCCTCATCTTTCTAAAATTTTTTAGGAGGATTTTCTATTCATCATCAAAGAAGCCATGGTGGGAGATTAGTTGCTTACTCCCGATAGAAGTCTTGGATTAAGTGTTCCTGAGACCTCAAATGCTCTAGTGATTCCCAACTATCATTTGAGTCCTGATGTTATTTCCAATGGACAAGAAATTCTACTTTCCTTTCAAGACTGTGCCTAGTGGTCCTAAATTTTTGGATGTAGTCAACTTTATTTCCTTGTATAGATTATATATAAGGTCGTTCTCTAATCAAGATTATTTCTTCAGGATAAGGACTTTTTCCATATTAATAAGTAGACATCACAGGGTTAATTTTATTGATGATTTGAAGGGAACCATTATATTGCCTCATTTGTTTGGATGTAGTTCCTTATTTTAGCTTAAACTAGTGAGGGTTCAATTTTAGGAGAATCAAATCTCCAATCTTGAATTCATAAGGCTTGCATTTTTGGTTTGTGTACTTTTTCATATGCTTCACCTCACTCTCTAGACAATCCCTTATGGTTTCTATATTTTCGGACCATACCTTCAAGAACTCATTTGTTGAGAGATGTTGTTCCTATAAAGAGGAAGAACCCATATGTGGAGTAATGGGCTACCTTTCCATTACCAATTCTATGGGAGAAAACCTTGTAGCTAAAGATTTCTAGATGTTGTAACTCAATTAAGCAATCACTAACAAAACATGATAGTTCTTCTAATTACTATGGGCATAGTTTCAGAGGCACTCCTCAAGTACATGCTTCATACACTCCATTTTTTTGTTTGTTTGTAGATGAAAACTAGTCATTAATTTGAGGGTGGTTCCCATCATACCAAACAAGGCCTACCAGAAGGCACTTGTAAATCTAGGATCATGATCTGATACTTTGCTCATAGGTAGCCCAAAATATTGGATGATTCTATCAAAGCAATAAGTTGTGGTGTCCTTAGCTAAACATTGGGATGGATAAGGAATAAATATGGCAAACTTAGAAAATTTTTACATCACCACAATAATGATGCTTAGGCCTTACACATTTAGTAGGCTTTTGATGAAATCAATGGTCATTATAGCCCACAGGAATGGTGGGATTTTTAAAGAAAGGAGGAGTTCACTAAGATGCCCCATAGAACCTTTTTCCTATTAATATAGTAAACACTTCTAGACATAGGCAATTGCATCCTAATACATCTTCAGCCATAAGAAGGTTCTCTTGATTAATGCTATTGTTCTTTGTTATTCAAGGTGCCCAGCACATTGTGTATCATGACACTCTTGAATAATCTTCTTATGGAGGCCATACCAATTCAGACATAGATTCGGTTATCCTAAAACCAAAGCAATCCATTCCTTATTTTGAAATGTGGTTCTCAACATGTCTTTATCCATTTCATTAGGTCAATGTCCTGAGGATCCCATTTCAAACCATCTTGAATTCTAGCTAATTGCACCTCACCATACTGGACATGTGAGGTTTGTGACCTACTGATAGAGAAGAGCTGTGAGACATGTCGAGGATAGTGACTCAACATATTCACCATCACATTCCCCTTTTTGGGGTGGTAGATTAATTACAAATCAAATTTAGAGAGCAAGGCCAACCATCGTGCTTATTTGAGTCTTAGCTTAGTTTGATTAAGTAGATAGCTTGCCACGAAATTATTTTTCTTTATGGACATGACTTCCTAGCAAGTAGTGCCTCCATGATCATAAGAAATGGATAATGAAAAACATTTCTTTCTCATGGATAGGCCATCTTTGCTCTACTTTATTTAGCTTTGTAGAATCATATGCAATAGGATGATCCTCATGTAGCAAGATGCCATCAATTTCATCCTCACTAGCATCAGTATGGACCTCGAAAGGTTTTGAAAAATCTGGCAAAGCCAATACAAGATGGGAGGTTAAGGCTTATTAATAGTTTAAATCCCATTTCCATGGGACTTCTTTCTTTTGCAAATTTATAAGAGGAGTAGAAAAACCTAAGAAATTTTTGATAAATCTACAATAGAAGCTAGCTAACCTCATAAACTATCAAACCTCATGAACATTAGTGGAAGTAGGTCACTAGCATACAACCTCTGCTTGTTTAGGATTTGGCTTAATCTATCCATGCCCAACAAGGTGTCTTGGAAATTTCATCTCTATGTAGTAGAATTCACACTTCTCTTTTTTAATGTACAACTAATTTACTTGTAATTTCTCAAAGAGTAGTTATAGGTGGAGAGCATGCTCCTCCATGGTCTAGTTGTATACTAAGATATTGTTGAGTTAGACTGATGAGTGGGGAGTAGTCCCTATGCCCAACCATATGAATCACAAGCATTCACTAGTGATCTGGTTAAATTTTGTGGACTTTAGCTCTCCAAACATCAGTAGTAAAGATAGTTACATATGGGCATGATTGTTGTCTTCTTGGCTTCACTTGTGTTGGTGTAAGTGTATGGTTAATTCAGAGCCAAGGCACATGATTTGTATAGATTTTATATTTTTATTCTAATTATCCTAAGCATGAAATAGAGTAATTAATTGGAAACTAATCTAAGTAACTATCTAATGCCTTGGTCTATATCCTAACATAAGTATTTGAGTCCACCTTCCATACACATCTTGAACTCATTATGATGCTACTGGATTATCAAGTGTTAGGCTACTGGGCATACCAAGGCATAAGATTACTAGGATTACCATTAAAGGCATGCTCAAGGCAGTCATACTTCTATGTATTACTTAAAACACATTAATTAATAATCTAACTAAGAACATGAATTTAAAGTGTATAAATTGTAAACTGCATTAAAGTAAACATTAAGCTATTCCAAGTGCTGCAAGGTATTTCAAGAATCTCATCTTTATTACTGTCACATCAATGTGTCCAGGTACATTGGTGCTTGAATAAGGATCCATACAATCCTTAACTCCTGCTGCTGGCACTTAGAAAATATTCTAACTCTCACATAATTAAACTACAAGAGTTCAAATACACTACTAACTAAATGGTGTCAAATATGTGGCAAGTGCTCACATATTTATAGGAAAATATTGGCATTGTGTTGATGGGGATGCATTAACACATTTAGCTATGTCAACGGGGATGCATTAACACATTTAGCTACATCAATAAGGATGCATCAACAAGGCTATGAAAATGCATATAAGAGGTTTGGCTTGTTAATGCATCAACTTATTTGCATCCACACATATGTGACGATGCATCTAAGATGAGTTGACAGGGATGTGTCAATGGAGATGCATTGATGCATGTGCATCGACGAAGCCTAACTTGTGATTCATCATACCCTCATGATTGATGAGTCTTGATGTTGGATCCCTAATATTGGATACGTTATATCGAGGTCGAACAAGTGACATCGGATACCTGATGTTGAAACCTGTCTCGTTGGCTATAAATAAGAGGTAGGTGTGCTTGGTCTTGAGTAGTTTTTTTTTTCAGTTCTTAGCTGAATTCTTGCAGTTTTTCCTTTCTAGAGTTAGAATTATTTTTGAGTACTCGCAGTAGGAGTCATAAAGTAAATGGATCTTTATTCGAGCATTGTGTACTTGAGCACACCTTGTGTCTGGAAATAAAGACAAATTTTGTGATAAACCTTGCAACATTCAGAATAGCTTAATTATTACATTTAATGTTATTTATTTTTTTGACTAGTTAATTGATGTTATTTTTATAGAATTATTAATTCTCAACAAATTAGCACACTCGACACGACCACTTTGAGCATATGTGGAACACTTGGCAACCCAGTAACGACTAGCGTTTGGTAATCCTAGTAGTGTTACACTAGTTTAGGATATGTCTGAAGAGTGGGAACAGATACTGGTGTTAGGACTAGTTAGAGAATAGTTAATTAGTTAAATCAAATTAGTTATTAAATTATTTCATTTCTCAATTTTAAGCACCAAGAACATAAAACATAAAATAATAAAAATCATATACCTCGAGTTTACTTAACCATACAATTGTGCCTTACAAGTAAGCTTGGGAAGACAATGATTGCATAACTCATCCTTGTTCTATGTAGGTGCATAAGCACTTAATCCTTGGAGTTCAACTAGATTGTGCTTGAACACTCATATTCGTATGGTTGGACATAGGGGTATCTTGCCACTTATCATTGGCACCGTTGCTGGGGATTTTGTTGTTTGTGCACTAATTAGAACTTAGGAAATCCTTCCATCATTGGAATTGAGCCTCAACATTAGCTATCCTACAATCAGTAGAAAAAGAGTATCACACACTAAGTAATCAATCATGTCTCCTTCTTCTTATGAGAGTGCTTCATTGACTAGGTTTGACACCATGAACAATCAAAGACAGGGTGCACATGATGATCTACTAGTGCCCCAACAATTTTGCTTGGTATATGCTCATCTTGATGAGTATACACTAGACTTTACCTTTATCCTCCACCAAGATGAATAACTGCAATGGTGTGATTTAGAAGATAACATAGTGCTACCTCCTAATCACTTAATCCTGAGCATGCTTCTTCATGCTCTTACATGAATTGGTATGCAACACTTATAGTCGGAGTACATTGTGCATGAATAGGATTCAAGAGATTATCAACCCACAGAGGCACAATGCCAGAGGGATTTACAATAGGAGAGACATTATGAATCCATGAAGGGGAAGTTGTGTCAAGATGTCCCATATGTCCTAAGTGAAAATGATGGTGGTGAGCCTATCTTGAGAGGTCTTCCACAAAATGATGTTTTTCTCATTAACTTCGGTCAAGGATTTGTGTACCAGAATCTTCACTTAACTATTCATAATCCAAGTTTTAGTATTGATGGACACAAAGAGTTTGAAAAAGGAACATGAACACATGACAATGATGGACATTTCGATCATAACCGCGACCACTCAAGAGAAGGTAACAGGTGTCATCATGGTGCTAGTCCTCCTTCCTCTTCACCTTCATCATCTTCTTCCCCCTCTCCTTTGGGATCTGAACAGAGTCACAAAGGGAAAGACCATGAGGAAAAAGATAGGCAAAATAAAAATCACCAACAAAACAGTAGAGAAAGGAGGCGAGGGAATTCTAGAGAGACACATCATGAAAGAAGGGTGAGTAGGGAACAACATAGGCATCATAGACCCATAGATAGCCTGATCACGATGAACCCTTACTCATCACCTGAAGTATGTTAGATATAACAAAGGTTGTTAGAATCCCAACAAGGCACCAAAAAGATAGTAGGATCAAAAGATTAGACATGAATAACATCCCACGATTTGAAGGAGGATACAATGCTAATCCTCAAAACCATTTTCTAGCATTCCACAACACATGTGCATTACAAAATATAGAAAATGAGTGGCAAAACGTAAAGTTATTTTCATGGACACTAATCAAGGAAGTAAAAAGCTAGTACTGATCCTTAGAACTAGAATCCATTCATCGATGGAGTACCATGTTGGAATTATTCAATGATAAGTATCAAAAATACTCTTAAGTGTATAACCTACATAAGAAAATCCAAGGATGGAAATAAGGAGGACATGAATCCTTGGATGCTGCCATGAGCTAATATTATTCATTATTACATTGTTGCTCTAACCATGGTTACTTGCAAAGGAAACAACTACACCATATCTTAGATGGGCTTAGGTAGGAAATGTGACGAATGCTTGGGACTTTTGCTGAAGGAAGGCTATCCAAGCTCAGAGCCCATCAAATACAAAGATTTTTGGGGCAAGTTGCCAAAGAGGAAGGTGAGTTGAGGAAAAGAGAAACTGTAAAGGAATATAACAGAGATCCTTCCCTTTGAAAGAAGGAAATCAGATTTTGTGAGCATGAAGAAGAGTCACCACTTGAAGAGATGGTGAATAGGAAGACTTTTCCCATTCAAAAATTTTCATCAAAAATATCAGCAAAAGTGGATCAACTATGGAACTCTCTAGATGAAAAATTTGAAACTATCCTAAAAATAGCAGAGGAGTCTAGAGAACAAAGTAGTGATTGAAAGAAAAGGAAAAAGAAAGAAGCTAAGTATGCACATAATAGGGGTAAGGGTAAGGTTGTTATCACTAAAGAGGTTGTGGATTCAAACATAGACAGTGATGGCGGATGTGAGATTTTCCAATACGACCATCCTAAAGGATGTTGCCTAGTAGTGTCACATTTGCAAGAGTCTGGGGTGTATGCACTAAACCCATGATTAAACAAATGACAAACACCTAGAAGGTTACCTTATCCTCAAGGTAACCCAAGGCAATTCCACCAACCCTTGACATATTATCTAAGTGGAGCTCCACTGCAACCAAATGAATAGTATCAACAGTGGAAAGACCCAAAATCATGGGGAATGCCACCACCATGTTGACAATACCCTTACCATCAACCTAACCCATATGGGTATTACGTTTAGCAACTAATATCTCCACGTGACTCTACTAGTCACATTACTTTTTAACCTTACTACCAGACCCCCGAGTATTATAGAACTTCTCCTTCTTCTAGGGGCGATGCTCCACACATGTACTATCTTTCTCATCTATCCACGTCTCTTCCACCCTTAGCTCCATTACCACCTACTCCAACTATGCAGGGTGAGCTTTCTACCCAACCGCAGCAATGTAATGCTACCAGGGCTGTCAAGCTTCAACCTAATGTTGGTTCGAATAACCAATCAAAGAAGAGACCTTTCTTTAGAACCAACAGTCCAACCAAGTCCTTACAACCACAAGCAACTAATGATCCCAACGTCTCATCATCATTTGAATCTTCGAAGCTTCCTTCGAATCAAAAATCGCACTCAACATACATGGTCATGTTAACTCATGCCATCACCAATTGGATTAAAGTTGGCCATCTTCCTAGGAACTTCTCTTATCCTAAAAGTCCTCTTATTTATTTATAGATTATTAGAAATGAGCCTTGTAAAGCTCTTTTGGATTCAATTCTGGTGTTAATTTGATTTCCCAGGAAATGTATAAAGCCTAGAACCTACCTCCATTAAAGAAGAGTAACATTCGTTTAGAGTTGGCCGACCAATCCATCACTGTCCCATTGGGACTAGTGGAGGACATCATCACCACTATCTATGGGTGGTCATATCTAGCTAATTTCCTAGTGATCCAAGTTAACAACTATAAGGGTAACTTCCCAATCATAATGGAAAGAGCATGGCTGAGTACTATTGACGCATGCCTAGGAATACGTGATCTTTCCCTAGAGATATTAAAAGAAAATGCATTTTGAAAGATTGAGAAGAAGAAAGTTCCATGCATTGCATACAGTGACATAGGGTGCAATTGTGTGTAAAAGTTCTAGTTTGTACAATGCCTAACATTACCTACATGCGACTAGTGTGCACAAGTAACTGATATACAAAGATGCATGTATGTAGTAGCCACATGATAGGAAGACACCCAGTGGCTGACAGCTGACCTGGAAAGTAATTCAACCTTATGCATGGAACCAACTGAGAGCTTGACTTGTGCTTATATCAATAGCATTGATGCATTAGAGTAAGTCCATCACCAACTTCCAAGTATTGACATTGAAAATATCAACTGTGGAAGTTGAAAATCCCTAACAAGTTTAAGCAAAAGCCCCTTGAATTAAAACCATTGCCCACTGGTATGGAGTATGCATTTCTCAAAAATGGAAAATCGGTAATCATTAATGCTAAGCTCGCTCCTCAATAAAAAGAAAGACTACTGAAGATGGTAAATAAATGGTCAAAAGCATTCGCTTGGTCATATCCCGAATTAATAGATCCTAGGATATGCCAACATAGAATTTATATTGACCCCTCTATGAAGCCTCGAAGACAACCACAAAGACAACTAAACCCAAATCTTAAGCAAGTAGTTAAGGAAGAAACTGAACAACTTCTAAATGCTGGGCTCATCTACCCCATTGCTGACAGTGAATGGATTAGCCCATTGGTCATTATGCCTAAAAGGGAGGTAAATGAAGGGTGTGTATAGACTTTAGGCTATTGAACATGGCAACATTTAAAGCTCATTTTCCCTTACCATTCATTGACCAAGTCCTAGATACGATTGTAGGGCATTGTTATTATAGTTTTTTGGATGGTTACAGTAGGTACAATCAAATCCAAATAGCATTAGAAGAACAACCCAAAACTACATTCACAAGTCCTTGGGGGACATTTGCATATAGGCAAATGTTGTTTGGCTTGTGCAATGCTCTAACAATGTTTCAACACGATGACCTAAGGATTAGAAAAGTCAAATACCAACCAAGAGATAGGGTTCTTTATTGGAATCCTGCACATGTGCCACAATGAACTAAATTTCAAACGTTGTGGGAAGGACCTTATATCATTTACGAAACTTTTCCTTCAGGGGCCATGATGATCTATAAACCTAGAAGCCTAGATAAGAAATTATTGGTCAACATCCAACAAACCAAACCCTTACATGAGCCAAAAATGGCCAGTACTAACACCACCTCTGTTGATGGATAGCCTTGCTCACTATTTCAAATCTCCTTCTTCCAACTTAGTCATGAGGGAGAGGGCCATCAATGCTAATTATTTTAAGCCCTTGGTGTCTTTTGTCTTTTTTATTTTACACATTTTTTCTTTTTTCATTTTTACTTGTTTTTGTTTTACACCATCGTTACATTTTGTCTAATTTATTCTCACTCATCACATAATAAGTGCTCATAATAATGGGTTGTACTATAATGCTATTGACACTAGGATATGGTTTCTTTTAATAAAACAGGCAATGAGTCCACATCATCCACTCATCCATTCAACTCTATGGTCTCCCTTTGTTTTGGAAATGTACTACTCCTTTTTCTAATTAAACTTATTAATGAATTTGTGGCTTGGTATTCTTCAAACCAAGGAAAGATTTAAATGGATTGAAAAGGGTGTGACTTCAAGGGGATTTGACACATTTGTGCTAGCTATTCTCTTGGGTACTTGGATGTTTTTCATAGGATTTCCACCATTCCACTGTCAACTAATATCAGGAAGTTAAATAAATCAAATAAGTCTTTGCATGGTGTGGTTCTCACTTTAAAAAAAACTGGTGGGAATTCAAAGCACACCCCTTAGACATAATTAAGGAAAATGGGCTACAAGCACTGGTTATGGCACTAGAAAGATATGTTACTCATGTCTGAAGGTTCCCTCTAACTAAGGCCCTTTCTCACTTCTTGTTTCTCTATTTTTCTCTTTTTGGAATGGTGGTTGCCCTGTAGAAGCATCCTTGTTGCTTTAGGAGGATAGGTTGGTCAAGTGTGTTGATGTGAGGTCATTGGATGTGGTTGGTTCTAATCTGGAGATGGGCTGAAATTTACTAAGTCACCTTAACCACATAATACACAAGGAACTTTACACAACCTTGATTTTAGGATTCCATTCCATTCTCTCTTCTCTTTTCATATTGCTTCTAGTATTCTACCTCATTGCTAATTTTATGATTAGTTTGTATCTTAGTCGGTGCTTTGTTAGTCTTTGGTAACTTCTTGTGGGTGAATTCTTAACTATTATTTCCATATGTCATTCCTAGAGCCTACGAACTCTTTAGTTTGTGGGTTTGCTAGGGCATAAAAGGCATGAGCCTGCTTTGGGGAGGACCCACTAGTATTCCTTTTTGGTGCAATTGTTAAGTTCCTTAAACATCTCTTGCGATCAACTATTTCTTATTTCACCCCATCCATGACATCCGTTTTTGTTTTCTTTTTCCTTCCCTACATTTTTATTGACTTCACCATTGTTATTCCTCTTATCTTCCTTATTTCCTTCATTCTCCATTCTATTGCTATTGAAGGTTCACTCTTAGTCATGGGGGCCCTATTGCAAATTTTTCCATTCCATTACTTATCTCACCCCTACACCTTGGGTAGTTATCAGTTACAAACCTCTAACCTAGTATCTACCATATCCACAACTTGGCCAATGTGCTTCATATTGAGGCAAGGTATCAGCCGAATTATATCTTATCTACCCTTGCTAATTCGTGACTATGTTGTGTGTGTAGATGGTAATCACATGAATAATGGATTGGAATGGAAGAGAGCACTCAAGATGGACTAGAGTAAGAGCATTTACACAAGGAAAAAGTTTGATCATGTGGCAGTACATGAACAATGATGTGCACATTTTTGACATTGGCAGCAACACGTCTTATTTTCTTTTTTCTCTCTCTCTTCAAGCTATCAAATGAGGGTCTGAACATCATATATGTACAGTGTTCACCACAATGGTTATGAACACTAATGTTGTAATACGTTTGTCGATCCATTCATTGGGCACTTTAAGTTTGTCATTCCATGCCCCCATTAGTATTTTTTAGCCAATAATGCCATACCTTCCCAATATTTTGTAAGGAACTCGAGGATGAGTTTTCATTTAGTCATGGGGGTATGATGAGTCCCAATATTGGATCCCTGATATCGTATATGTGATATCGGGGTCGATTAAGCAATAAATAAGAGGCAGGTGCGCTTGGTCTTGAGTAGTTTTTTTTAGTCCTTAGCCGAATTCTTGCAATTTTTTCTTTCCAGAGTTAGAATTATTTCTGAGTGCCTATAGTAGGAGTCATAAAGTGAATGGATCTTTATTCAAGTATTGTGTACATGAGCACACCTTATGTTCAGAAATAAAGATGAACTTTGTCATAAACCTTGCAACATTCAGAATAGCTTAATTATTGCATTTAATGTTATTTATTGTTGTTTGACTAGTTAATCGATGTTATTTTTATAGAATTATCAATTTTCAACAAATTAGCACACTCGGTATGACCACTTCGAGCATACATGGAACACTTGGTAACCTAGTAACAACTAGCGTTTGGTAATCCTAGTAGTGTTGCATTGGTTTAGGATGTGTCCAGAGAGTGGGAATGGATGCTGGTGTTAGGACTAGTTAGAGAATAGTTAATTAGTTAAATTAAATTAGTTATTAAATTATTTCATTTCTCTATTTTAAGCACCAAGAACATAAAACATAAAATAATAAAAATCATATAGCTCAAGTTTACTTAACCATATAACTGTGCCTTACAAGTAAGCTTGGGAAGACAACGATTGCATAACTCATCCTTGTTCTAAGTAGGTGCATCGCGTGTGAATGCTTGTATTTGTATGGTTGGGCATAGGGGTACCTCGCTGCTCATCAATGACTAACTAAAAACTCATCCTTAAGTGAATAAAAGTAGGATCAGGCTTCTTACAAAATTAGGAAGATTTAGAATCAAAGACAGACTGACTAGACTAATTGATCCTAAGTGTCGAATTATACAGAATTTTAGTAATTACAAAAATGGGTCTTCATGAGAATAAAATTAAACACCCTTACAAAATTGGACAACTAGAATCCTCTGAAGGCCAAGGATTAAGAGAAGATCAAACAGTGCTAGGAGGTGGAGGATCTTGGAATGTTGAAGAACGTTCTCTAGCCTCTAGTGCACATGGTAGTGGCATTTGAGTTTGAGGCAATGGTTGTGGCTATCTTGTTGCAGTTGCTAGTTTCATTAGAAGGAAAAAGGCATCCAACACTACCTTCATCTTCTCCTCTTTACTTCATGGATCTTCCACTATTCACGTGGCATCACCAATGTGGGCTGGTATATGCATGTCCTACAAACAAGGCATTTTCAGGGACAGTTCCTTGACATTGCCAACGAATGTAAAAATTGGATTGTAACAAGGTGAAAAACAAATGTTTTAAAAGAAAAACGGCTAGGGGATAAGAAACTTAACCATCCCAACTAAGGAGTATGCAAGTGAATTCTCCCCATAGCAGGTTCATGCCCTAAATGCCCTTGCATGTCCTTAAACTAAGGAGTTCATGGACTCCAAGAATGATTAATCGTTGTGGATTGTTAAAAGTTGAATCATTAAAGAAACCATCAAAAAATGAAGACCATCTAAACATGAATCCATCAACTCAATCATAAGAAGAGGTAGTGAGGTGATACATAGAAAGGACAGGTGGATGAAAGAGAGAGAGAGAGTATGGAATGGAGTATCACATTGTGGTCACATGAAGTCCCTTGTGGAGAGTATGATTAATATGACCTGATAGCTTCCATCCTTATTCAAAATCAAGACCATCCACTTCTAGTGACTTCACATTGATACATTAGACCATTCCATCCTCCAAGGTACAAAAACATCCCCACATACCACTCATCATTCCAAAGAAATAAGAAAAGAGGAGTAGGAAGTGGAAAGGACCTTAGTTAGAGGGGTGCCTTTAGGCATGGGTAACATGTCTTTCCAGCCCCATAACCAGTGCTTATAGCTTGTTATTGTGTCTAAGGGCTATACTTTGAATTCCTATTATTTTGTTATTGTTGTTTTTTTAATTTTTGCCGATAGGAACTACACCATGCAAAGACATTATTTCCTATTTATTGGTCAATGTAGGAATGATGAGGGATCCATGGGAATACTCATGTAACCCCAGATGGTAGGCAAGTACAAAAGTGACAAATCCCTTTGAAGCCACACCCTTGTTCATCCATGTAATTCGTTCCAAGTTTGGAAAGTACCAAGGTCACAAATTCATTGTAAGTATTTATTAAGAAGAGACCTCATATTTTCAAAACGAGAAAATACCATAGAGTTATGTAGAATGGTCGATGATGTGAACTCACTACCTAATATCATGAAAAAAATCAATGTTCCATTAATTGACATCAAAATTCTAAGATGAAATCCAACCATTTGTAATTAAGTAAATAATGTAAATTACAAACCATCATCAATCAATAATTATAGTTAGCACCAAAGTTCTAATGACAATAAAGATAAGGGAAGAAACATAAAAAAGCTTAAATAATATAAAATAAAATATGAAAAAATTATAAAATATTTAAGAAAATGAAAAATGTATGAAAAACGGTGTAAAACAAAAAAGTTAAAAAATGTGGAGCCACTTATATGATATCAACATGGATGACCATCTTCCCCACGACTAAGTTGCAAGTTGGAGATCCAAAAGATTGAGCATGCTTGGCCATCAATTAAGGCATGATTTCCACTAGTTGGTTGTGGTTCAAGGAAAGGCCTCAATTGTTGGGTGTTGACCAAAATTTTTTTACTTAGCTTGTTAGGTTGGTAGATCATCATGGCCCTAGATGAAAAGGTTTCATAGATAATGTAAGGGCCCTCCCATAACATTTGAGAGTTAGTTCATTAAAACATGTTCATGGGGTCCCAATAGAACACCTCAACCCTTGGTTGAATTTTTACCTTTCGAATCCTAAGGTCATGACATTGTTTATTATCTGCTTTATGCACTTCATTTAATGACAAGGCCACTAATCGATTCTCGTCTATCACGTTGAGGTTAATCAGGCTTTATTTTTGAGCTAGACTTAAGTGCAAGCCAAGGTTACAAGCTATTGGAAGTGTACAAAGTTTAGCTTAGATGGGAAGTGTTGGCAGTTTTTCATACACTAGCTCATAGGGAGAGTAACTAATAGGGAGTTTCCATGTTGAATGATAAGTCCAAAGGACATCATTAAACTTGTTGCTCCAGTCCTTCCTATGTTTACTAACTATGTGTGTTAGTATCTTTATAATTTCACTATTGGTAATCTTAGCTTGATCATTGGCTTGGAAGTGGTATGGAGTTGTTAGTTTGTGGTCAACCCATAAGCATTGCATGAGCTTCTAAAAAGTGGCACTTGTGAAATGTGTTCTATTTTTTAAAAGCAGTGCTCATGGCATATCAAACTTGTTTACAACATTTTGTTGTATAAACTAAGTTACTGTAGAGAATGAACAGTAAATGATGGCTACAGCTTACACCTATTTAGTACAATAGTCAATATGAACTATGAACTTCAACTTCTTCATGCTTTCTACATATGAACTTCAGAGGCTCTCAGCTTATTCCATGCACATTGTTGAGCCAACCTAATTTCTAGTTGTCAGCCACTATGTACCCTCTTGTTTAGTGGCTACTACGTATAGGCACCTTTGAAATTTTGTGATGTTTGCACACTAACTACATGCCTTGAGTGATGTGCTCTTAAAGGTCCATAGTTTTTGCATGTAATGACACCCTGTGTCACTATATGCAATACATAGAACTTTCTTCTTCTTAATTTTTTCAAACTCATTTTCCTTGGAAATTTCTAAGGAGAGGTCTTTGATCCCCAATCATGCATATATAGTGCTCAGCCATGCTCTTTCCATGATGATAGGAAAGTCTCCTTTATTGTTCTCCACATGTATTACTAGGAAATTGGTAGGATGTGACCACCCACAAATGGTGATGACAATGTCTTTTACCAATCCCAATGAAACAATGATGGATTGGTCTGCTAGCTCAAGTTTGATGTTGCTCTTTTTCAAGGGAGGCAGGTTCTAGGCTTTGTACATTTCTTGTAAAATCAAGTTAACTCTAGAGCCTAAGCCTAAAAGACCTTTACATGGTTCATTTTTGGAAATCTATAAATACATAAGAGTTTTTTCATGATTAGATCTCTTTCTTAAAAGATGACTAGCCTTAATCCAATCTGTGACTACATAGGTCAACATGACGGTGTGTAATTAGGAGACACTTTGGTTTGAAGGTTGGTTAGTAGACATTTTAGAAGAGGTAGCAACATGGTTAATAGCCATAGGTGTTTGTGAGGGTTTAGCAAATTGTTGATTCTGAAGAATGATCTTGTTTGAGGCTTGGGTTAAGAATGACTTTACTGAGGAGTTGGCTACAAGTTTACAACCCTTGTAGCATTTCTTTGCTGTGGCTTGGCAGGTTTCTCACCTTGCATGAATGAAGTAGGTGATTGAGGAGTTGAAGGTGGAGGTGCATGAGTAAAAGAGTATGAAGGAGGATAGTAGGAAAATGAGGACTCCCCCTTTGATGAGTATGCTCTGTAGTATTCAGGAGGATAGTAATGATGTGGAAAGGAAGCATGACTGGAAGAGTCATAAGGAGAAATGGGCTATTAAACATAGTACCTGAAACACCCCAAAATTCAAAGGCATTCTTGCTTCACCAAGTCTTTGCAATTCGGGCAGCGTTACGGCAGTTCTTTAGGAGATGGATGCTTTGATGTTCAGATTGTCCCGTTCATCAAGTTTTCTACCCCAGGTGTCAATAGGCTAAATGGACTCTCCAACCTACCCACCTGAGTAGTTCATCTAGTCGACAACGCACTTACAAGCGGTGCGTGGAATTGATGGTGGTGCTCAGAATACGCAAAATGCTTCAGCAAGTTTTCTAAGTCAAGGAGTTTTGCTATGCTACGTGACGCTATGTAGCATAGCAGACTTCAGAAGATATTTACATAAGCAAAGTGCTACTCTATGCTATGCTACACAGTGTAGCACAGTGTAGCAAAAGCTAGGCAGTCAGTCCCCTCACCTAACTTCAAGTCCTTCAGCAATGTCTCCTTCTGTTAGAAAGCAGTGAACTTGGCAAAAAGCAGGTCATGTTTGCTACTACGCTATGCTGAGCTACATGGTGCAGCGAGGCATAGCAATTATGTGAAAGTGACAAAAGAAAACTCAAAGGGCAGGATCAGCAAGTTCGCAAGCTTCGCAGTGCAAAAGGCAAAGTTTGTAGATTGGTGACGTTTTTTGCGACTAAGGACAGTTGCTACGCTATGATACGCTACGTAGCGTAGCAAAAATGCAACAAATAATCAGCGCACTTAAAATTTTTTCAATACATGCAATAGGACACAACGCAAATTTTTTGCTTCAAACCAGTGGCTATGCCATGCTGCGTAGCGTAGCACAGCGTAACAAGATGCTACGCCACACCAAACATGCTACGCTACAAAGCATAGCAAAGCGTGGTGAGTAGTTAGGCTACATCAATGCACTCCACCTAATCACATCGTTGCTCTGATAATGCAATTACAACATGGAAGGCTTGTAATTATGGCATGGTAGACTCGCCCAACGGTCATGCAGGCACGTGCAGCATAGACAGGTTAGCATAAGCCCAGGGCACGTGACGTCCAAACCGCATCTTTCACGTGCCCTTGGTCCTATAAATACCCCAATGAGCAATGCTCGGAAGGTCCCCAGTCGATTTTTGAAACAATCTGGTCAGCTAACAATTTTGTTGGCTAATAAGTAAAAAAGTTAGCACTGCAACCTAGAGCACTGTAAGCTTTCTGTTTGACATTGTAAACAATTAGCACTTTCAGTTGGCATTTTCTTCTACTCTTTTCTACCACCTTGGTAGCACTTCACCTTGTTAATGACTGAGTCCACATTCAAGCACACAGCCGTCTTTCTCTACATGTCTTGGTTACTCTCGGGATCTCTGCACTTCTCAACGCTGTGCAACCGATTGTATCCATCTTGACAGAGCGAAGTCGTAGCTTCGAAGCGGTGCATTTTTCTAACTGCATTTTACTTTGTCTCCTACTTATTATTGCATTTTACACTATTTTATGTCTCTTTTACATTTGAGCATTACTTTGCGCTATCAGTCTTGTTTTTCAAACTATCTTGTTGCAAAAGGTTATATTAACACTGACTAAGTCCTTGTTTGATCGACCAGACCATTCAAGGCGCCTCATCTCCATCCCATCCAACATGGCCCTCCCACAGAAATTAGTTTAAGACTATCAACGGTTGATGACCCCTCGGTGTTTTCTAGCCACCAACATTTTCAATCGCTACAGTTTTCTAGCACTAGAAGGAGGGCCTTTTGGTGCCTTTTTCACATGTCACGGTAGTCCTCTAAGCCTTTTGCACCCTGATATGCATTAGCATAAATTTGACACCTATCTGTGGTTGTTTACGCATCGTGCGGTGTAGATCGGTCGCCTCGACGGTTCCTTGGGAACCCTACAGGACATAAAGCCTTCGATTGCCAGTTGACTTGCCTGTTTTTACAGTAGTCTTGCACACGTTCTATACCCTATTGTGCACTAGCGTAAATGTGACACCCTTTTGCGGTTGTTTATGCATCATGTAGTACAGATCGGTCGCCTCGACGGTTCCTCGAGAGCCAGGCAAGAGATAAAGCCCTTTATGATTGCTTACCAACTTCTTTGCTCTTCTCATTCGCAAAACTGTTTAGCTTTCTAATTTCTTTACTTTTTTCATTTGCAAAATTTCCTAGCTTAGTAACAATGACTTCCATAACTACTACTGCTAACACCTTCAACGTCGAAGTTCCCATCATGGTTCAAGGCATCACTAGTGCCGAACAACTGCTGAACCCAATGCTGGAAACACGTCGATCCCTCAAGATTCAAAACTAGGGAACTGAGGGCCTGGCCCAGCAACATGAGCGCTATAACTTCCTCTATGCAAAGGTTCAAGAAAACCTTGCTTTGGATGTACATGAATTCGAGGGCAAACATAGCTTCGAGTTCACTTACTACGACGGGAATGAGTTTGTTCCCACTCCCAGTGCTTCCATCCCTTTGACACAGGCAGATAAAAGGCTTCTAGACCAGCTAATCCAGTTGGCTAGGCTTAGGGAGCTACAGGACACAACGTCTAACCAGGATGATGCCTTCCAGGATGGATAGGAGGAACTCGATTCTCAATCCGACGAGGGAGATCAAACCAACCCTATTCCTATCCCTCCTACCCAATCCTTCTGGGCCAATTCGTTGTCTGTTACCACTTCCTTTATGATCACAGCTACGCTCTCGTAGCCTACAATCACAACCATAATGGGTAGCCATGTCACCTTCCTGGTGTATCAACGTCCTTATTCCCCTGTTTCATTTGCAGCAACTATGCCTCTGCAAACCATTCATCAGCACATTCTTGTAGCGCATCACACATCGATGATGGCTACCCTGCCATATACTCATGCTGTACCTACTTCACAATCGTACACAACTTTCGTTTCAATTCCTACGTTCACAACAGTTCCACCCACTACAGCGAGCCTGGGCCCGTCCACATGATGGACCCCATTTACTTCTTTGCCTATTCCACAATCGTTGTAGATGTCTCATTATGTTCGTCCTCAAACCTACCAAACCCAGCAAATGGTACAACCCAACATGGGGCTATGGTTTTTTCTGCCAGTGACACAAGCGGTCTATCTGGTAGCTCAAATCGTAGCTGCTGCTCCAACAGCACCACCTGCTGGGTGGTGGACAACGTAAGTAGCACCGTTCGCTGGGGCTACCCCAATGGTACCATTGATGGGTCACACCGCCACCCCCTCCATTCCACAGATGGGAGCTACCTCAGTAGTTCCCCAACCGTCCACACCATCCAAGGTTTGGACCAAGTGTTCCAGCTTATCCAAACCCTCACCAAGGAAATAAAACGCCTCAAAGCTGTTGGGTCTGACACGGAACAAGTCATGGACTTTTACCAGGATGACCACATCAACCCTACAATCCCTGCTCTAACATTACCCCTAGGGATGTCCCTCCCCCACTTCACTAAGTATGATGGGGAGGGAGATCCTAATGCACATCTTGTTACCTTTAAATCTGAATCCCTCTTGTTGCAACAATGGCCGCACACGATTATTCATGTCTTTGCTATGTCCTTAGCCAGGAAAGCCCTAGATTGGTACCACGTGCTGCCACGCTCATCCATTTCAACTCTAGAGGAGCTTCTGACCCAGTTCGTGACACGCTTCAAGTATAACTTGAAGGCAAAAACCATGTTGGACCAGTTGATGAGCGTGAACCAGGATCCTTTGAAGCCAGTCTAGAAGTTCATCCAGCAATGGAGTGTAATCCTTAACAAAATCCGCGAGCCCATCGCGGAGGCCCACTTACTGACCATCTTTAAGGGTGTAGTGAATGACTTTATCAAGTCTAAACTATACTACCTCGCCCCTTGCACTCTTAGTCAAGCCTTCGCTCAGACTAAGAGTATATAGTACGTGGCCGAGGTAAGTAAAGACCCAGCCTACATTGCCTACAAAAACACCTTCACAAAGAAGGACAAGGGTAAGGCTCCAACAACCATAGTGGCCGTTATGGCGATCGAGGCCAAGCCCAAACCTAGTAATAATGGTAACAAGAACAATAGAAAACTGGCCGTACCCATCGTTAACCCCATGCCCAAGCAGGACAATGTGCCGCAACCTCCAGTACCTGCACCTGAGACATCTGCATAACCCAAATCGAACTTTGAGCGTAAAGATCACTCAAAGTACACTCCACTACCTCTCAAGCCTTCGAAACTCCTGAAGCAGCTATTGGTAGCTAGGCACATCCAACACAAGCAAATGTCGAAAGAAGGAATCAAGAGACACCAACGCTACTACGAGCTCCTTAGGAACCCCTCTTTGGCCCTACCCAATGAGCCCCCAGTTCTTAAGGGTTTTAGGCTAGACAGGTTTTATGACTATCACCAATAGTGTGTTCACAACATAGATTACTGTTTGGCATTGTAGGATGACATCCAGAGGTTGATCGATCAGGGAAAACTGGTATTGGACGAAAGCAACCCAGTACACCCTGAGAACCAATCTATGAATGTCTACATGGACCCCCTCAATGCCAACAATGTTGGTTACATCATCAATGCCATCAGTATTGACAGTGATCCTAGGCCACCCCAGCAACCATTCGTGATCCGTGTGCCTCAGCGTAGTGCACCAGCACCACCAACGGCTGGCCGAAGCTCGCAACAGCCGTTCGTTCTGAGAGTCCCTCCACGGGCATCCGTCCCCATGCCACCTATTAGTGAAGCCACGTGACTCCGCCCGCTAACACCGTTAGCTCTGTTTATCATCAGGGGGCCAATCCATTCAATAGCCCCCACCCCGCGCAAGACAGCTGAACAACCTTCTCATCCTAAAAAATGGGAAGTACGTTTTGCATGTGAGACGTCAAGAGGAAGCATCGCCCAAGGTATTCCCAAGCCTACGTCTCCACCCCCTGTGTCTACGCCCTCGTCACCAAAGAGGAACTTTGCTATAATCACACAGTCTATGCTGCCTTATCAAAAAGGGTCTGAACCTAGATCTGAAGTCGCCCCTCCTTGGGAAATTCATCTTCTAGGACGAATAGAAGAAGAGGAAGGCGTTAAACAAGGGGACGGCCAATACCTTTTGGATGCCCTCACTCAGGTCAGGCAAGCTATAAAATAGAAAAAAACTACACTAAACTTGTACGACTTAATCATGACGTCTGTTCCACACCGTGAGGCTCTAATCTGCATGTTGACAATGATTTCAGTTAACAAAGACATGCTAGCAGAAGAGGAAGCAATCCACTCAGTCATGCTCCCCTTCGCACCTACAGAACCAAAATCGTCTCAACTGACTTTTAGCGATGACTCCATTAGGGAAGATCCCAAGAGGGGTTAGGTGACTACGACACCTCTATTCATCATAATTTGGGTTGGTCTACATCAGATCCGAAGGGTACACATTGATGATGGGGCTGCCACGAACGTCATCCCCTTCCCTATTGTGGACAAGTTGGGCTTGGTTGACCAGATCAAACCCACGGCGGCATCATGCTTGAGGTTGTTCAATGGGGCACGGGTCGTGGTGAAAGGCATGGTTCACATAAACTTCGTAGCAAGGGACCAGTTCCCCACAAACGTGATGTTCCTTGTGGTCAAAGAAATGCCCGGGTTTAACCTGATCCTGGGGAGATCATGGTTAGTACAACTTAGGGTTGTCTCTTCACCCATTCATTAGGAAATCCACCTACCATACGTAGGCAGGGAGGTGGTGATCCATGGTGAAGAGGTAGCAATGCAGGAAATCAATAATATAAACATGGAGCAAGGCTCAGAGGTTGTAACCTTTGAGAATGAAGCGCCTGCTTACGCATGCATTAACCATCCAATGGGAGAATCAGCTCAGCAAGCCAGTTACCAAAACGAAAGCATGTGGGTTGAGTTGCCCTTCCAAGCGGGGGACAATGATGTGAATGAGGGCCCTGGCAAAACACCTCAACCTTACTTTCCGCTCAACCCATGATGGGTTAAGAAGCAGCTATGCATAACGTAGCTACCCCACTTCTTCCTGCCCAGTCGCCATCCCTTGTACATTCACCGCCTTTTTCTTTGTTAACGTACCATCCTTTTGGCATGCCTATGTTGTGTGCCGAAATGGCCTAAAACTATGCTACATGAAGGCCTGAAATGGCCTAAAACTAGCAACAGCCCGAAATGGCCTAAAACTAGCTATGGCCCGAAATGGCCTAAAACTAGCAATGGCCCAAAACGGCCTCAAACTAGCAACAGCCCGAAATGGCCTAAAACTAGCTATGGCTCGAAACAACCTAAAACTAGCAATGGCCCAAAATGACCTAAAACTAGCTATGGCCCAAAACGACCTAAAACTAGCTATGGCCCAAAATGGCCTAAAACTAGCAATGGCCTGAAATGGCCTAAAACTAGCACATGAAAGCATGAAAATTTTACACCAAAACATAGCATGTAGACAATGCACAAGTTAATGCAGAATCAATTTATTTTCTGAAATTCTCTTATTTATTTAAAACTTTTGCCTATTGGACAATGTTTGCAAAATTTTTTTACAAAAATTCGAAACTTCAAAAAAAAATCCCATGCTGTCATGGGTTTTTCCTGTTCGCATCATCTTTGTCATTTGTTTTTGCATCATTTTCTTTTGCATCGCCTTCCCCTACGTTGTCCTCTGATGATTCGTCATTTCTTCCCTCTACGGGCCCTATGCCCTCATTTTGAGCCTGCATCGTAGGAATGAAGTGGTCAGCTAAAGCAACGAACGCAAGCTACAACAAAGCATAAGCATTAATATAGTAGAAAACAACTAACCTAAGAAGGGCCTGCATCTGTCTCGAAGGGTATCCAGTCTAAATCGAGCCTGAGGCGACGCTAGACCTCCTCTACCATGATGTCCACCCAACGCCTGTTGCTTGTTCAACGTCCACAGCAGCTCTCTCCCTTTCGGTGGTTGTCCACCTTGGCAGTCCCAGAGAAAAAGAGACGGTTACGGTCTCTCCTGTGGGAAGGTCCACTTTCCAGTGAGGAGATTCCGTAACCTTTACCTGCTCTTTGAACTTGGCATAGGCGTCAGAAGCGTCAATGGCATTTATGAATGCTTTATATGTAAATGCCTCCACAGCAGCATCCCTGTACAATTTACGATGGGTGGCATTTTCCAGTTCATACATATGTTTATGGTTTTTTTTGGGACTGCCCCCATTCGTAAAGCTTGGCACTGAAATCTTTCAAATCCTGACACTTTTGGACTAACAAGTCCATTTGCATCCGCTGTTCTATTATTTCGTGGGTGGCTTCAACGTTTTGACGCGTGACTGTCCAAAATCTAGCATAATCTATCACAGCCATGCGCTAGTCCTCATTATTAGTGTCATGGGCTATGAGAAACTTGTTCCTTGACTTGAGATCCTCCACCTAGGCGCTCAGGTCAGCCTCCTTTTACTCAGCTCTTTGGACCCTCTTCCACAGGTCTTCGTTGACGTGCTTATACTCCCACAAGGAGCGTGCTGAGTGTAAAGCACATTTGCAAGCCTCGTTGTATGCACGACAAGACACCTTGGTCACTTCAAGCAAGAATGTAGGCACAACACCAACTTTGAAAGGCTGTGCGGGGTCCCATTTGAGCTGAGAGGCTTCCATTACATAAAGAGCGTAGCAATCACGTTAGCATAGCAAGATTAGCAAGCTCAAGAAACTCTAGCATAGCAACATGAGAGCACCTAACACTACTACTTACCCATGTTAGGGTCCACCTATTGAAGGAGGCTGATCATGTCGTCAATGATTCCCTGCATGAATGTAAACTTATCAGGGATCTTGGTCCATGGTTCCGCATGAGTCAAAGGGGGTCCTGCAGCATCAACAGTGGCACTTGTTACATAACTAAACATATCAATGGTCGAAATGGGCTATGACAAGGCAGACACATTGCCGAACTCACCAGCGTCTGATTGCGGTCTCCCTTCTTGCTAATGCAAGACGATGGTGGTAGCCTTGGCGGAAGTCCTTGCCAAGTCTGTACAGGCCTCTTCTTCATGCCTTGGTGCCTATCCTTTTGAGAGACCAACACCCTTTTTATTCAAGGGAGACTCTTCCTCATCTCCAGAAATGCCCTCCTCATTAGTAGGAGGATTCTGCCTTATAACGAGAGCCCTTGCCTTAGCGGCAAGAGCTCCTTTCTTCTTGACTGGGGCCCTTTCTTCCGAGACTGGGGCCTCCTTGTCTTTATTCATCGTCCCTGTCTTAGGGGCCGACACATATTCGTTGCCTTCTTCTTCTTCTTCTTCTTCCTCTGTTAGTCAAGAAGCATGTTTGCATTAGTCCAAAACAAGTTAGCTTAAAGTAGGTGCTACACTATGCTATGCTGCCTAGCATAGCATAGCATAACAGACAATAACAAAGTAGAAATTAAACAAAAGCATTTACCAATGGGGGGTTGTGTCCTCTGCAGCTTAAGTCGCAGTCTCTACCCCTCCTCTTCCTCCATGTAAAGGGTTTCCTTAGCTGGAGGAGGCCTCTTCCGCTGCAACTTTTTAGCTGCAGTCTCGGCTATGGGAAGTTCCCCTTGCGACACGCTATCGGCTACAGTAGGGGGTGTCTCTCCTACGTTGTCTTGGCCACGAAAGTTGCAGGCCACCCAATCCTTAGTCGTCATAGAGAATGACTCCCCAATTATTTTTGGGGGATCTTGGGCTCGTGTGGTCTAGAGGATCTGGCGGATCCACGGTCTAGAAATCTGGTCGCTATTTTACATTACCCAGGCTCCATTATCGTGAACCACCAGAAACTCTACAAACTGCTTCAGACAAGCTATGTAAAAGGCATAGTGTATATTGGAACGGGACTCCGATTTCCTATGAAGTCCCAAGATTTCGGTCTACAAGCCTTTACATAGAAACCTGGCCCAGTTGTAACGGGCCCCCTCTTCCATGACCTCACGCATTATCCAGGCCTGCTCAATCCCTAGGACCTTCCCTTGGGAAAGCAGCTGGGGGAATGTGTGAGCACGGAAGATAAGATAAATCTCCTTAGCGGGTTCTTCTTTAAGCTTCTCCATGGGGAGCCCCTTTTGCTCCTTAGCAATCCCTAACCACTCCTAAATGTCCTTCTTTTGAAGGGTTAGCTCCTTCTTGCCCCTCAACCCTATGAAGACACCATCAGCAGGGACATTGAAGAGGTCCATGAACAGTTGGTCATTGATTTCTATGACCACCCGCACTCCTTGTATGCGTGTGCGGAAGCGGCCCATCTTGTCAGAAAAGGAGTCGATCAAGGAGAGCATCTCGGTAGTAGGAACGCTCGGATTTGGGGCCAAGAATAGATCCATAAACCCAGCCTTGGAGTCCGAATCCGCATCATTTATCCAGCGTTGGCTCTTATCTACTTCTTCGTACTTGAAGTAGATGTTTGCCTCCTGTGTCTCGGTGGTTACCACCATCACCTCCTGAGGCTTTTTTTCCCCTATAACAGTTTTCACAAGGAACTTTTAGCATAAAAGCATAGAAAATCCAAAGATTGCAAAGATACTTGAGCATGCAACACTTACTGTTTAGCCTACCAGGTCTGTACGGTGACGGGAACGACGGAAGACTAACTAGAACTTATTCAACGGTGATCGGTTTGAAGGGTTTTGTCCACCCCTCATCCAGCCAACAAGACCCCTTGCAATGATCATAGGGAATAGGGTATAGGTGTGGATAGGTGTGGTATTCACCCCCGCATTGACCAATCACACCTGCCTGCAGGTTCTCAGTAGAAGAGAACTCCTATAGGGCTATACGTGTTGTAGTCAGCAGACCCGGCTAGTCGTAAAGCCCTTCCTTGTTGATGTAGAACCTGGTAACAAAAACACACTATTAGCATTTGGTCAATATGGCTAATGTTGCACAACACAGTGGAACAAGGTTGCAAAACTCACTCGCTAATATAGTAAACAGTTCATGGTGGGTTTTGGAAGCACGTTGCCATATAACGTGCAACAAACAATCTGTTGTAAGAATGGTAGCAGTTGTATTCAGGCATATCCTAGATCTAGGCCAAATGCCTTAACCCTATTAGGCATTGACTGGATCCTTCTCCCTACTTGGTCATGATTACCCCATCCGTCAGAAACCTCAGGATGCCCCGGCTTGCCCCAGGCAATATGGCTTTAGTTGTGATGGTCGTCTGTTCCTCCTCTAGGTATGACCAAACGATCACACTTAAGTGTTCAAGGAGGTATTGTAGGAACACCTGTGCTCCATTCCTGAACTAGACCCCCCGCTCTCCCACACATATCTGGGGAGGAGGAGCATTGGCCACAAGTTTGCTTGCATGACACAGGACCCCTACAATTTCTAAGACAATTAGAATTGGCCTTAGCCCCATCCTTCACAACACAACCAGCAAGTGTTAGCATCATGTCTAAGTGCAATGCACACGCAACATAGCAATACCTAGCAGTTCATGCATATAGCATAGAATAACCCCCTTTTCGCACATAGCGTAGCAAGAACATGAAAGCGCTAGCGTAGCGAAAAGAGGCTAGCGTAGCAACAAAGCAATCAGCCCTAACAGGGTGATTAACAATACGCCCCACCAGAACAGGTGTCGCACTACCATGCCACATACGGCCAAATCCTCTTGAGGGTCCTACGTCACACCATTCAAAAGCCAAGTAACCTAAATTGTCCAAACCCCCGTGGTTATGACAACCGCAGTGGTGGCGATTATACGACCTTATATGTAATGATATCATAATGTTTATGCGTCCGTCGCGACTGAAACAGTAATAGTGGCGATGCAAAGGCCAAAACAACAAGATGAAAGAAAACACAAATGACTAAGACTAGGATACAAAATGAAAGCAGAGAACAACAGAAAAAAATGATAACAGAATTACGAAAAAAGCAGAGGAAGCATAGTAGCCTACCGGGTCAATGGCGTATCCTCCCACATCGCGACGCATGCTTGTGTCGAGTGCCTTAGGGTTTTCTTCACCTCCTTGACCTTTGCGAGCACTAGGTGAGTATGTTCCTTCTTTGGAGCCATTGTCCTGCTTGCAGATTTTTCCTTGTCACGATGCAAAAAAAAACTACCTCCCTCGCTGTTAGCACAATCGCTCTGTGCTCCGAAATGGCTTTGTCCTCCGAATATGGGCTTTGCGCTCTTACGGTGAGAATGACAAGCTTATCAGGGTCTAATCCCTATTTATGGATGTAATGGTGAAAAGGGGAAACTTGTCGCGCTCTCTCTCTATTTAATGTGGAGTGCGCCATACAGCGTAGCATGCTTGCCACAACATCGTAGCACTGTTGGAATTAAAAATTTGACATGCTCCAAGCTAACTGCTTGCTTTCCCAAAAAACAAAATATATATATATATATATATAGTTTTCGTTAGCGATCCGAAAAGGCCTTAAACTAGCAACCCCAGCATAATTGTAACTTTTGCAGTCTAAAAAGACCTTAAACTAGCATTTTTAGCGTAGCGTTCCACTCTCGTTACCGGTCCGAGAAGACCTTAAACTAGCAGTTTCCATCTATTATACGTTCGCAGTCCGCAATGATGCATTTCTTAGCAGTTTCATGTTCTCACATTGACAGTTTCACATTTCCTATTTTAGCAGCTCTGCATCTCCATGCCATAGCAGTCTGCCATGACTTTAAACTGGTGAAATTTTAATCGTTACATCATACTTCACTAGTTACATCTCGTCATTGCTTTGCAAGTTTTCGTTATATACAATTACTACCAACAAGTGCCTCTTAACCAGGCTCTCATCTCATCTTGACAGGTTAAGCAAAAAATGGAAATCCATCGCGATCTCTCCATGTCTTTGGCTTTAGCAGGTCCACATGGCAAGATCGCAAGACAATTGAACCTCGACCTGATCAACTGGGGGTCAACCATAGCTAGCACCATAGCATCTTTAGAAACATCCCCAGACTAGCCTGAGCATCTGGTCCAAACCCTAGATTTGGAGGTCAGGGATGTAACTGAGGACCCTCTCGTCAAGATGCTTGTGATCATGTCCAAGGGGGAAGTAGAAACGTTAAAACTTAGCTCCCTCCTAGACGCATAGACACATGAAAACTTAGCCAAGATTCTGCAAGACAACATCAAAGTCTTCACATGGTTATACAGTGACATGCCGGGTTTAAATCCGAGGTTGATACAGCACAACATCGTCCTAGACCAGTGCATGAAGGCAGTCAAGTAAAAAGCTCGTAAGGTTAAGCTAGGAATTACACTAGCCATAAGGGATGAAATCACAAAGCTATACCAAGCTAGTTTCATCCGTGTAGTTGATTATTTGGAATGGGTGTCCAACATCGTCGTGGTTTCTAAGAAAATGGAAAGAATACGGATCTCTATAGAATTCTGGGATCTGAACAAAGCAACGATCAAGGACAATTTCCCGCTTCTAAGCATCGATCAACTTATTGATACTATGACTGGTCATGCTCTGTTATCCTTCATGGATGGCTTCTTCGGCTACAACCAAATTCGCATCAACCCAGAGCATCAGCTAACAACAACCTTCATGACCCCATGGGGGATCTTTTGTTACACCATGATGCCTTTTGGGCTCAAGAACGCTGGGGCAACCTACGAACAAGCCATGACCTACATCTTCAGTGAGTACATCCTGGAAACGCTAAACAACTGCGTGGATGATATAGCGGTCAAGTCCAAGGAGGCAACTGATCACCCACGTGATCTAGGGGTAGTCCTTAAGTGTTTTCAAATGCATAATCTACGTCTTAATCCTAAGAAGTGTGTCTTTGGGGTAAAAACTGGACGCATGTTAGGTTTCGTGGTATCGAAGGTCGGGATACGGGTGGACCTTGACAAAGTTAAGGCCATCGTCAACCTAGCACCTCCTACAAATCTTAAGGAGTTACATGGATTGCAAGTTAGGGTACAGTTTATCCGAAGGTTTATAGAAAAGTTGACTGACAAGTTACACCCCATGCAACATCTTCTAAAAAAAGGGGTTAACTTTGAGTGGACAACCCAATGTCAACAAGCCTTCGATGACTTGAAGGAAGAGCTTTTGCATCTCCTAACTGTGCACCTGCCACAAAGGGATAAGTCTTTCTTCATATACCTCGCCACCTCCGACGCATCTATCGCAGCACTGCTATGTCAGAAACGAGACGACAGATCTGAGATACCAGTGTATTATCTGAGTCATGCATTAATAGCGCATGAGGCGAAATACAACGAAGTGGAGAGAAATTACCTTGCCGTAGTGCTTGTGTTAAAAAAGTGGAGGCACTACCTGTTTCACAGTACAATTAACATCATTTGCAAAAGCAACATACTCCGAGCTATCACTAACAACCTGTATGAAAGTTGCCGGATAGCCCGATGGAAAGTAATAACCACGAAGTTCAACCTACAATATGTAAGCTAGTCGTCGACTAAGGGTTAAGCCATAGCAACGCAACTTACGACCTCACCAATTGACGACCATGCAACCATAGATCCCGAATTCCCAGATGATCATGTTGGCACTATCAACGTCTCCCCATCATACCTGGAAGCTACTTTACACTTTGACGGTGCTTCAGCTATGCGAGGAGGTAGTGCAGCTGCCATCATTATGTTCCCCTCTGGGGAAATGCATCCATTTGCTTATCGTTTTGTGTTCCCCTGCATCAACAATGTGGTAGAGTATGAGGGACTACTCAGAGGCCTCTCAGCTGCCCAAACACTATGCATACAACACTTGGCAATCTGCGATGATTCACAACTAGTTGTGAATCAAATCACCGAGGTCTATGCCTGCAAAGCTACACACCTGCAACCTTACTACGATCTAGCAAAAAGCCTTCTTAAACAATTTGCAACCACATATGTACAACATGTGCCATGCAACAAGAACACCGTGGCAAACACCTTAGCCACCCTTGCATTAAACATTCCACCACACTCGTTCGCAAGTCTATTGACTTTGATTGTCGAATGTATTGAGCCTATCACTTAGGCGGGACATGTGGTCGCCATCAGTGCCACAGACACCCAAGAATGGTATGCTAACATTAAAGCCTACCTACAACACAGTGAACCCCCAAGTGGACTGACATTTGCTCAAAGAGATGCGATCCACACACGCGCTCGGCAATATATGCTTATGGGGAATGACGGCCTATGTCGACATTCCTATGATGGGATATTGTTGGCATGCGTGGGTGGGGAGCAGGCATAGAAGGTAGTTAATGAAGTACATAAGGGGTTGTGTGGTGGACACATAGCACCCAAGGCTATGGTTGTGAAAATCAGATGCCTAGGGTACTATTGGCCCCACATGGAGTGTGACTACCTGTCAAAAGTCAAGACGTGTGACACGTGCCAGAGATACACAAATCTCATACACATCTCACCTACAGACCTACACCCAACGCAAATCACGTGGCCTTTCCAATGATGGGGACTAGACCTCATAGGACCTATCACGCCTAAGTCCTCCGTAGGATATAGCTTCATTATCACCTCCACTAAGTATTTTACTAAGTGGGTGGAAGCTATTCCCCTGAGGAAGAAGACGTCTCAGTAGATCTGCCACTTCATCCTGGACAACATCATGACAAGGTTTAGGCTTTGATGACTATTGTAACCGACAACGGACCACAATTCAGTAGTACGGAAACCTGAACCTTCTGCAACAATCTAGGCATCAGACAATCACTCTCCTCCCCATATTACCTGCAGGTGAACGGACAGGCAGAGGCTACAAATAAGTCCATCATCAACTTGCTGAAGCAGATGCTTAGCAACAGTAAGAGGCGGTGGCACGAGCAAATCCTCTACGTTCTATGGGCCTACAGAATGACATGCAGAATCGTGACAAATAAGGCTCCTTACAGCATTGTTTATGGATCTGAAGCTATGTTGCCTCTTGAGTTGTAGGTACCATCACTTCGGATGCTCCTATTCGATGTCGTGATCGAAGCCCAGAACAATGAGTCACAGATCATCGACCTAGTCTCAATAGAGGAGGAGCATGCGCAGACACTGAGCCGCATAGACCGCTACCAGAGCAAGCAATAGCAAAAGCACTATGCAGACACACATCAACAACCAGTACAGAAGGGAGACCTCATCCTCAACGCTGTCTGTGAGCATGTGAGCAAATTCTCAGCCAACTGGGAAGGCCCATACATGGTCACTAAAGCCTTTGGGAATGGAGACTTCAAGTTGGCGGACATGGATGGAAAAGAGTTTGCCAACTCGGTAAATCACTCGTACCTCAAGCTGTACTACATCTGAAGCATGAAGGCAATAAGCAGCGTCCACTACGATGTTAAACTAGCGGCAACAAGCAGCGTCTGCTACGATGTTGAACTAGCGGCGACCGTCCGCTATGATGTAAAACTAGCATAGCTAGTCTGCTATGACTATAAACTGGCACGATACGTCCACTATGACGTTAAACTGGCATGTACAGTATGCTGGGATCTTAAAATAGAACAGCGGTCCACTAGGACCCTAAACCAGTATACGGTCTACCAAGACCTTAAACTGGGTTCGTGTCATGTCCCTAGCATGCATCTGTGCCAAGTACACATCGAACGAGCATGCACAGTGCCAACGTGGGGGTGGGACATTGCAACTCCAAAACATAGTTCACGATGCAATGGGAACACGATCTGGAACGTATGTGACATCGCCACCCTTGGCATCATGCTGACCCTCCAGAGATGTCGTATGACATCGCATTGGCCCTCCGGACCTACCGTTGCCACGACCCACCACCCTGACAGTAGTTCCTTGGCCAGTGCCTGCCGCTGGAGTTCTAGTAGTATTTTGGCCCAACCACAATATTGTTACCCTCCAGCACCCTACCGACGCCTAGGCTTGCATGACGTTTAGCTATGTGGTAGCTAATCCCATAGCTGAACTAAGAATGCATGCCTTTGGCAGGGACCCCAGAGCACCAGCACTCACAACAACTCCTGACACCTTTGACGCCAGATCCTCCACGCCGGTGCTGCCAAGGTCGCTGCTAGCCTTCCTACTTTGGACACCATGCACCAGCACGGATGTCCAAGAGCTTCAACAACTTCTGCAAAAAGCAAGACCTCTATCCTTGCTTTGCATCGTGGCTGTTTCGCTCTTCGTCGTGCTTACAGGGTGTGGCCAAAAGCACTTCTTGCCACAACAGCAAATGCTATGGCATCGCAAAGTGAGTGCCTTGACTAGTTTGGCTACTTCAGAGTGCAAATTCCATGACGAGCATAACACAACTCACCGCATGAGAAGCATCTGTAGGCAATTCAAAACCCCACACGGATGTAACACAACTCATCTTGGGAAAGAAACACCTATCCTATAAGAGGTCAAAGGTCAGCGAGAGTAAAGATGAAAACGCGAACAACTCCCTCATGAGCACTCCGACGAGGGACTCTGCTAAGCCTCATCTTTACCCTTTTTTCTAAACCTCCTTCCTCCCTGCTTCGCCCTTTCCCCCTGCAAAAAAACCAATGCAACACTCTCAAGCGTAGCCAAGTGATGTCTTGATGATCACCAAGCAGCAATGTTAGCGTCGTGTCTTCCATGCTATTTCGTATTCTTTGTCAATGTCTCTCGAGCCCGTCCTCCAAACGTCAACAAAGAGGGACCAATGAAACACCCCAAAATTTGAAGGCATGCTTGCTTCACCAAGTCTTTGCAATTCACACAGCGTTATGGTAGTTCTTCAAGAGATGGATGCTCTGATGTTCAGACTGTCCAGTTCGGCAAGTTTTCTACCCCAGGTGTCAACAGGCTAAACGGACTCTCCAACCTGCCCACCGAAGTAGTTCATCTAGCTAACAACACACTTAGGAGCGGTGCATGGAATTGTTGGTGGTGCTCAGAACACGCAAAACACTTCAACAAGTTTTCTAAGTCAAGGAGTTTTGCTACGCTATGCCACGCTATGTAGCATAGCAGACTTCAGAAGATGTTTGCAGAAGCGAAGTGCTATGCTACGCAGCATAGCACAGCGTAGCAAAAGTTAGACGATTAGTTCCCTTGCCCGACTTCAAGTCCTTCAGCAATGTCTACTTCCATTAAAAAGCGGCGAACTTGGCAAAAAGTAGTTCATGTTTGCTGCTACACTACGCTAAGCTACATGGCGCAGCGAGGCGTAGCAATTCTGCAAAAGTGACAGAAGGAAACTCAAAGGGCAAGATCAACAAGTTCGCAAGCTTCGTAGTGCAAAAGGCAAAGTTTGCAGATTGGCAACTTTTTTTGGGACTAAGGATAGCTGCTATGCCATGATATGCTACGTAGCATAGCATAGAAAAAATGCAACAGACAGTCAGCATGCTTCAAAGGTTTCCAATACATGTAGTAGGACACAACGTAACTTTTTTGCTTCAAACCGGCAACTACGGTATGCTACATAGCGTAGCACAACGTAACAAGATGCTATGCCACGCCAAACATGCTATGCTACAAAGCATAGCAAAGCATGGTGAGTAGTTATGCTCCATCAATGCACTCCACCTAATCACACCGTTGCTCTGACAACGCAATTACAGCGTGGAAGGCTTGTAATTATGGCATGGTAGACTCGCCCAATGGTCATGCAGGCACATGCAGCATAGACAGGTCAGCATAAGCCCAGGGCACGTGGCGTCCAAACTGCAGCCTTCGCACACCCTCAGTCCTATAAATACCCTAATGAGTAATGCTCAGAAGGTCCCCGGTCCATTTTCGAAACAATATGGTCGGCTAACAATTTTGCTGGCTGACAAGAAAAAACGTTAGCACTGCAACCTGGAGCATTGTAAGCTTTCTTTTTGACATTGTAAACAGTTAGCACTTTTAGTTGACATTTTGTTCTGCTCTTTTCTACCACCTTGGTAGCACTTTGCATTGTTAACGATTGAGTCCATGTTCAAGCACACAGTCGTCTTGCACTACACGTCTTGGTTACTCTCGGGATCTCTGTACTTCTCAGCACTGTGCAACCAATTGTATCCATCTTGACAGAGCAAAGTCGTAGCTTTGAAGTGGTGCATTTTTCTAACTGCATTTTACTTTGTCTCCTGCTTATTATTGCATTTTACACTGTTTTCTATCTCTTTTACATTTGAACATTACTTCACACTATCAGTCTCGTTGTTCAAACTATCTGCTTGCAAAAGGTTATATTAACACCGACTAAGTCCCTGTCTAATCAACCAAACCGTTCAGGGCACCTCATTTCCATTCCATCCAGCACGGCCCTCCCACAGAAACGGGGTTAAGACTATCAACGGTCGATGACCCCTCGGTGTTTTCCAGCCATCAACGTTTTCGGTTGCTACAGTACCTATATGGATTTGGTTGATGATAAGGGTATTTCTACCTTAGTGGTGGCATCCCCAATGATTTTTGGTGTTGCCACTACTAGTATTGTTCTTGCGGTTGAGGTGATGCTCCACTTGAATAGTAAGCCTATTAGTGCAACTACTGCCGATAGTTGCCTTGTGGATACGGCAACCTACTAGGTGCTTGTTATTTTGCTAATCTCGGATTCAAAGAATGCATACCATATTCCTATAAGTATGAAATAATAGGATAACATCCCTTGGGATGTTCATATTAGCATATGTCACAACCATCATCATCGGACTCAGAATCTACTACATTGTCTACTAGTGCAACTTTGCCCTTAGCTTTATGATATTTATGTTCAACCTCCTCCTTCTTCCTTCACTCACAATCATCACCTCCTTGATCTCTACTTTCCACTGTAATCCTCAGAGTAGTTTGCAATTTTTCATCCAAGGAATCCTACATTTTGTCAACTCTAGCAAACATTATAGTGGTAGATTTTTGGATCAGCAAAGTTTTCCTTTGCACCACTTCATCAAGTGATGCCTGCTCCTCATTTTCACAAAAACAAACCTCTATTTTGTGAACATAGGGGGTTTTTGTTGTATTCCTTTGCACTTTCTCATTTTTTAGCTTCCCTTCCTCTTTGGCCTCTTGTTCAATCAACCTTTGAATCTAATGAGCCCTTAACTCAAAAAGTTTTCCTTGGGAACAGATCCCAAGGATTCTCCTTATTTTAGTTCTAAGCCCATTTATGATATGGCATAGTTGATCCTATTGGGAGCAACCATGGCTTGGGTAGTGATGCAACAAAGAGTAATACTTGCCCACAGCTGCATCTAGGGACTCATGATTTCCTTGTTTCCATCCCTAGATTTGCCTCCTTAAATTGGACACTCTAGACTATGTTTGGTATTTGTCATTAAATAACTGAAATATTGTACTCCATCGTCAAGTAGATTCTAGTTCCAAGAATTGATACCAATGCTCTGCTTCTTTAAAGAGTGTCCTTGGGAATAGTTTTATCTTTTGTCATTTATTTTTCACATTGTACAAAACATAGACATCATGAAAGATTTGTAGATGATTTTGTGGATCTGAATTGTATCCCCCCTCGAACATGGGGATATTATTCATATTCAATAGTTTGATCTGGCTATCCTTCTTATGTCTGGTTGGTATCCTAATGGCCTTTGAAATGTTTAACATATTTTTGGTAGCTAGCAGGGGATCATCATAGCCATAGTGGTCTCTATGATCCATATCATGACCATGATGCCTATGAGGAGTCTTGCTGTCCCTTTGCTCTTTGTGATGTTCATCCCCACGTTGCTCATGCCCATGGTCTCCATTATCTTGGTTAGATCTATAATAATCCCTATCCTGTCAATCACCTTCATTGTGCTTTCTTTTGCCTCTACTTCTCTTATCAGAGGTGGAGGAGAAAGACACTAAGTATGATGAAGGCAAAGAGGAAGGAGAATTAGCACTAGAATGATGCCTACTGCTTTCTCTTCTTTGGTCCCTATCTCAATTACCATGTTTATCTTTTTTCCAGTGGTTATCACTATTCTTGTCATCTTTTGAGGCTTCTTGGTCATTCCTTTTATCACTTGGTTTGTCCATAGTTGACTAAAATTATTGGTGAAGGGTCTCCATATCAAAGACAAGGGGAGAGTTTGTGCCTCGAGAGGCTCCTGAAAAGAATTCCTTAACTTCTTTGTTTGTTTGCAAGAACACGAGGTTGGAAGACTAGTTTCCCTTTGATGCCTCATATTGATCTCGCTTCCGTTGGGCCTCTGTGGGATGATAATTGTGATAGAGGTGATCTTGAACCTCATATTCGCCATTGAGATCAGTGATGCCAAGCTTGATAAGATTTTTAAATAGCATCACCAAAAAAAATTGGTTGGGGGGCAACACAATGTTGCCTTCGATGTCCCTTAGATGTAGCTACTCATCTTGATGAAGGATGAAGGTGAAATCTGAAGTGTAAGGATTTGGATGGGCGTAGAAAACTCTAAACTATTAGGGCACTTACATCTTTTGGCTTTCCTGCCTTTGATTGGATTTGCTTCAAAATGGTGGTGGAGAGTCTTCCCTACAAGAAGAAGCCATATTAGTGATTGTGTAAAATAGTGTGCATTGGTTATTATTATTTATCTTAATGGTTTAACGTTATGATTTTTTACAATGTCATTAGATGGTTTCACTATCTTTCCTAGGTAGCACACTTAGCTAACTAAATTTCCTGGCAATGGTGCCAATGATGAGTGGTGAGTAGTCCCTATACCCAACCATATGAATCACAAGTATTCACTAGCGATTCATCAAATTCTATGGACTTTAGCTCTCCAAATGCTACTAGTAAAGATAGTGACCTATGGATGATTGTTGTCTTCTTGGCTTCACTTGTGTTAGTGCTAGTGTATGGTTATGTGAGAGTTAAGGCACATGATTTGAATAGATTTTATATTTTTATTCTAATTATCCTAAGCATGAAATAGAGTAATTAATTGGAAACTAATCTAAGTAACTATCTAATGCCTTAGTCTATTTCCTAACCTAAGTATATGGGCCCACCTTTCGTACACATCTTGAACTGATTATGATGCTATTGGGTTACTAAGTGTTAGGCTATTGAGCATACCAAGTAATAAAACTGCTAGGATTACCAAGCATTACTGGTATGCTTGAGGCAGTCGTACTTATGTGTATTACTTAATCACATTAATTAATCATCTAACTAAGAACATGAATTTAAAGTGCATAAATAGTAAAGTGCATTAAAGTAAACATTAAGTTATTCCAAGTGCTACAAGGTATTTTAAGAATCTCATCTTTATTGCCATCACAGTAATGTATCCAGGTACATTGGTGCTCGAATAAGGATTCATACAATCCTTAACTCCTATTGTGGGCACTTAGAAAATATTCTAACTCTCACGAAATGAAACTGCAATAGTTTGGCTACACTATTAATCAAATGATGCCAAATACATGGTGGGTGCTCACATATTTATAGGTAAATATTGGCATTGTTTCGATGGGGATGCATTAATGCATTTAGCTACATCAACAGGGTTGTGTCAGGGCTACAAAAATGCATGTAAGATGTGTTTCCCATTAATGCATCAACTTATGTTCATTCACAAATATGCAATGATGCATCTATGATGCAGTGATGAGGATGCGTTGATGAGGCTACATTGGCACATGCTAGTCAACATAGCCTAGCTAGCGATTCATCATAGACAACTACAAATTTTTCAAGAAATGGCTAGAATATTTCATTCATAAAATTACAGAAAGTTGATGGTGTAGTACATAGATCCAAGGACATACTATCCATTCATACAACCCATATATGATCACAAATATAGTTTTTTCCTCATCAACTTCTACAATGTAGACCTGATAATACCCTTTACAAAGATCTTGCCAAGTAAAATAATGTGCCCTTGCTAGTTGATCAAGTAGGTCAAAGATTAGTGGCACTGATACTTGTTTTTAATAGTGTGCTAATTTAATGGCTTATTGGTGCACCATAAGGGGATTTTAAGGGATGAATGTACCCTTTGGACATTAATTCTCAAGCTATTTCTTCAACTCCAATTCCAACCCTGTTAACCGATATGATCTTTGAATAGATGGGTCAATACTCAGTAGCAATTCTATTTTATGGCCTATCACCCTTTGTGGTAGTAGACTTCTAAGTAGCTCTTATGGAATCACATCTCAAAAGTGGTCTAACACCTTAGCTATTTGTGGATCAATGCATGTTTAAGGCTCACTAGCCTCAGAAGAATCTCCAATTTTCATAGCTAGAAGAAATTTTTGTGTGGGATCCCTAGCCAAACATTTCATCACCATAAAAGAAATAATTTAGGGGCTAGAGCCCTCATCTTTCTTGATCTATGCCCCATGAGTATGAATTAGGCAAGGTAAGCTCTCATGCGAAATGAAAATTAGATCTAAATGTGATGTAGTGAAAACTTTGGTCTTACGTAAGAATTCTTATCCCAATATGACATTGAAGGAATCCATATCCAAAATTGAGAAATCTAGATCTCCCTACCATGAGTCCACTTGAATTAAAATGTTTTGGTAGACAACAATACATCAAAGAGGTTGAAAGTTTGCAATTTTACAAGAAGCTTGAATTGGTTTCGCTTCTAGTTGCAAGTCCCTTGCCATGGATGGAATCATATAATTGTGACTACCACCATTATCAATTAGCATACTCATCCATCTCAATCTTGGTGTGACTGGGGCTAATTGGACCTAGTGTAAATTATCAAGATTAGCATTTTTGAGCTTTCATCTCCAGACCTCTACATAACCATATTAAACAACTCCATCATAACAAATAATCTCAGTTGTTCCCTTGAGATGATACCATTTGTAATCTAAAGGCATGGGTCTAGATGGTACTCAAGAATCAACTTCTTCCTTGGAGTCTATCCATGCCTATTCTTAGTTCTTCTTGAGCTTAGATGGAAATTTCTCGCTATGTGATTACTGCAACACAAGAAGCATTAAATTGGTTCCTTGAAGAATCCTTCAAAAAATTATTTTTTCGTAGCCCTAGGTTGCCATTTACTCCTTGTATCTTTATGTTTCTCCTAGGAGCCTTGGTTTTCTAGAGGACCACCTATAAGGTGACTACCCCACTAAATCAATTTAAAATTGTTCCCATCTTTGGTGAAACCTATGTCTACTTTCTGAGAGTGGGAGGAAGTGTTGTACTTTCCCTTTCCTGATTTACCCTTATTTGGCTTTGTAGCCTTGAAATCAAGGAAGTTACCAGTAGCTACAATAGCCTCAGTGAGAGTGTTGATTCCTCGTTGGTATAGTTCCATCTGTGCCTAGGGTTGCAACCCATTTACAAATTTGAAAAAAATTATCCCAATCTTCCATATTGGGAATTAGTAACATAAGCTCTTGGAAGGCATTGATATAATCTTCAAGCTTGCCTGAGTATTTCAAGAACTCAAGCTTGGTTTGACTACCCACTGTAAGTTCCCTAGATGGAACTATTTGATCAAAGTTGCTTTGAATCTATCCCATGTTTATATTTTCTTAGTTGTAGTACCCTTCTCTTGGACATGAAGAATGTTGAGCCACTATAGCTTTGCACTTCATGTGAGGTACTAAGATGAAATGAAGACCTTCTGGGTTGCGAGAACACCATAGTAGATGAATAATCTTGAAATCATGGAGAAAGGTAGAAAGTTTGGTATCACTCCTTTCACCATGATAAGATCCTAGTTCTCTTACTTTGATTCAAGCCATTGCTATGGGCTCTTCTGCTAGGTGTCCCACCATAGAGGACTTTAGGATGGTGTTTTCAATTTTCAAATCGGACAACTCCTCATTGGCCTCAACCAAGGTGTCCTTCATAACATTTACTCGAATAATCAAGTCATCAACTAGAGATGCTTTTGTCTATGCCTCTTGAAAGAATCCAAAGAGGTCCTTATAAAGGTTTAGCCTATGATCCAAATGGCCCTCAAGGATCAAGACCTTAGTGTATGCCACTTTCACCCAATCCTTAGGGTGGAGGTCCATCTTGTCCTACGGTAAGTCCATTTCTTTAAGAATATAATAGATCACATCTGCGCTTTTCGAGCCAAGGCTGGCTAAGGCCTCATCCACAACTTTAACTTGGACTCATAGATTTTGGAACCTAGTCTCATCTTGACCAAGTTTTGCATCAACCTTTGGGTTGGCCTGGTCCTCAACCATTTTGCTAAGTCTACTAGGCTCTATCTTAGTAAAAGAGAAACCTTGCACAAGGCCATCCACAAAGGAGTGGCTAATAGAAGTTGAAAATGGAAATCTAACAAACCACAAACCCTCTCTACTCCTTTATCGAGTAAGTTTCATTGATAAATAATGTGAGGCTTTAATACCATTTGTAACAACGTTCTCCCTCACACATTGTCCAACACCCCAAGAGTCTCTCAAAACAGGTTTAGATTTGGGATGGAACTTAAGAGGAATATGCCTCAGCTATCAACAATCCTGAAACATATGCCAACAAACAATTTGTTAGTGTTAGCATGTGACTTAAGCAGTGTTTCAAGTAATTCAAATGTGCATCGCTAATAAAAGCTAGATAGCACTCCCTTGCTCCACTCACATGGACACGACAGGGCCTACTAGCTAAACCCTCTAGATTCATCACCGCATGCTGGTAGTTGGTGTCGCACTCTAACAAGCATATGCAACATCCCATAACATGTCTTGTGACATTCCCGGTTTATACCTCAATGCAGAGTTAAAGTATGCAACCCTCCCAAGCAAGGTCTTACCGAATGGGGTAATGAGGAAGGTCGTGGCCTCTTATTAATGAATGAAATTGCAATGCCAGTATGGTTCCAAAGACACAAAGAGTGGAGGACTCTTTGCATCCCCATGGCCCCCAAATTGTGGGGAAGGTAGCAAGCCACCATCAACCTTGCTACCTCTCACACACATGAGTTCTCTTTCTATCATTCCAATCCTATATTTACATGGTTCCTTTTTATCCTTTGCTTCTGTAAAAAGAACTAGATGTACCTGCCATTGCTTGGTATCATTATATTCATTATCAATGTTTGATATTTAGTTTTGGAATGCTCTAATTTCAGTAACTTAAATATCTTTTTCAAATTACAACTCACAAATTGCATAGGATGCACGACAAAGGAAAGAACAAGAGAGTTGGAAACCAAAGCTAAAAATATGTAGTAGCATGAGAAAGCAACCTGTCACCTCGAACAAATTAACAAACACAATGCGAAAGAGAAAAACCGGAAGAAGAAGAATGGCGAGCATCACAAGTTAATGAACAAACAGACGACCTGTGCCGCCGTCATGAAAAGCAGGATTGCAGCGGCAGCAGTGGAGAGAGCCACCCATGGATTTGCAGCGTAACGCCTCACTAAATCCTTCATCCAAAACTGCACCGCATCGATATTCTCAGTCCCGCCAACCGCGATGGCTCCGGAATGTCCTCTTGCAGCTGCCTCAACGTTATTATGCAGCAATCTGTCCACTCCCACCACTGCAACTCTGCTGCCGCTCCGCTGCCGACTCTTGCAAGCCCTGAAACATGAGTACTGTCCAATTTCTATCCTCGTTGGGCTGCCTCTGCCTCCTTTTTATAACTTGTCTGCGTGGCAATATCTTCGGCCGCAAATGCTCGATTTGACTTGTGAGAACTTTTCTGTCTTCCAATATCTCCACATCTGCGGGCGTCTGTCTTCGGCCGCAAAAGTGAGGACAGGTTGTTAAGTGAGGAAGTGAATTACAAAATAATAAAATATTTAAATTAAATATTTTTTAGTTTTTTGTTCGCATTTTACTTCTATTAAACACTTTTTAAATTTAAATTAAATCAAAAATTCTGCTGTTCGTAAAAATTTTATGGGATTCGTAAATCTCTAAACGCATAGCAGTGGAGATTGCTGACACAAAACAAAAGCA
>MNCI01004721.1:867092-877794 GCA_015680685.1 Gnetum montanum
TTTAAAACTAAGCTTATTTAATCTTGCTTTTGTCAAAATTACAAACCCCTCAAATAAATTAAATTAAAAACCAAACAAGGGAATACAATGTGCATGGGGGACCAAACCTTGAAGGAGATTTTAAAATTGATGAGTGGGAATATGACGAGTGTAGGGAATGCAATGGCAAGGAGCGTAGTAGGCATAGGGCACGACCCCAACATAGAGGGTGGTTAGGAAGAGGATGAGGCAAGCGTGGTGTAGTTTGGAGCAATTGGTGGGTTGCGGGGTTCTATAGGAGAGGAAGCCAAAGGGGAAATCAGGGAGAAATGAGTCACTTGGTACCTTGAGGTTGGGGGTGTGGAGGAGTGTGTGAGAGGGGCTGACTCGATGAGGTTGCGGATGCAAGATCCCTCAGGGAAAGGGCTACGAACAATGAAGTTGAGTCTCTTTGGTAAGTTCATTTTGGTAGGTACACTACCTCTATTTGACATTTGATGAGCAGTGAGATACTCCCTACACCCAATCATATGAATCACAAGCATTCACGCATGATTCGGTTGAATTTTGTGGATGGGACTTGTTATGGTATCTAAATCGTTATGCTTTGATCGCAGTTCGCTGTCTTCCCACTTGAACTAGTGATAGCTTTGTCACATATGATTTAGTCCAGAGTGAGGCATATGATTCTTGATGTTGTTTCAGCCTTATGCTACTCTTAATCATAATGAAGAAATCAATTATTTAAACTAATTAACAATGAAAATTAAAGTCTAAACTAGCAGACATGTGATGAGTGTCCATTTCTAGCTTGCTGTACATGTCCTAAACCCACATATCCAGTACTAAGATCACCAAGCGTTATGCTACTGGGCGCACGAAGCAATAACACTGCTAGGATTACCAAATGAATACGAGTTTACGCTCGAAACTAGTCTCTCTCATTCCGCCAATTCATTAACATGCATAGAAATGTAAATATTAACTAAGTACATGAAACATAAATTACATGGAAAACAAATTTAATCTAATTCAAAGTGCTATAATGAATAAGAATCAATCTCAATCTTATTGCCATTCATGAAATGTGTCTAGGTACATTGCCACTCAAATAAGACATCATACAACTAACTTAGATCCACATTGTGAGCACTCACTAACTATTCTCTAAGACTATAGAATAAAACTACAAGAGTTTGGCTACTCTATTGAGAAAAGAATGCTAGTACATGGCAAGATCATGTGTATTTATAGGCGAAAATAGACATTGTGTTGATGGGGCCTAGTCAATGCGACTACTATGAAGTGGCTATGTCAAAGCGGCTGCATTGAAGAGACTGTGTCGATGCAACCAACTGATGCTTCATCATATTCCCATGATTGAATAAAACTTGTCCTCGAGTTAACAAGATAGGACTAAGCTTTCTTTATGAAAGATTGGGAATGATGGGATTATTAACTTACGCTAATTACTAACTGACTCTAAGTGTTGCATTACAAAATTTTATTCAAGTGGATGTATTACAAAATGATAAAATGATAAAAAGATCGAATAGGCATTAAAGATTACAAAATTTGCAGAGGTCTTCAAATATTTGCTAAAGATGATTTTTGTTGTTGTTACTAGTGGTGCTAAACTTCTAACCTTTATTGTTATGTTGATGGCTCTTTGATTATGTAAAATATTCTTGAAGGATGGACTAAAATTTGTTCTCATCATCCCATGGATTTAGCAAACATGTGATGCTTGAGCTGCTATCTGGTATGTGCTATGATTTGTCCATGGGTATATCATCTGTTGTCCTCCTCTTGGCTTTGTTTTCATGCCTAGCAAAAGACCTTCTTCCTTAGGCATTTCTTTTTGCATCACCTATAGTCACCAAAGGATCAACATTAGTTTTGGTAAATTTTCCATAACAATTAACCCTTTTCAAGTCCCTTCATTTTCATTTAAGTACAAGGTGATGACAACATACTATGCCCAAGGCTATGAGGTAACTAAAATCCTTAAGCTATTTACATTATTTTAATCAATTACTATTAGTTACCCTGATGCTCAAAAATAGGAAGTTATAAAAATTTCAAAGTGGACATCCCTAGACCCCATGACTAATAAGTGTAACTCCAGAAGCACACAAGTTTTTGAAAATTGAAACCAAAGATCTAATTTAAAAGATGACCAATAAATATTGAACTTGAAGGATATTTTAACAAAAAAGTAGGAAAAAGTAAAAACATAATTGAAAGTGATGAGAAGTAGTCCCAAATATATACATAAATTCAGAGAAACTATCATTTATGTTTTAGAAGATGTGAAGGTTAGGTGAAAGCCATGGTCAACAAAGTTATGCAAGTGGGTCCTCCCCAAAGCAGGCTCCTACCATAATGCTCTTACATAACCACTTCTATAGATGACCGTGGGCACCTGAGAAATTAAATGTAGACCATGCCTTTATTCCAAACAACATACAACTACTGTGCTTGGGATGTTGTACTATACTACATAAAACCAAATGGCTCATAATCACATGTAATAGTTAGGTGAATAATGGGATGAGAAGGAACTACAAAAATAGGGATGTAAGGTACTTGGCCATGTTTATAAATGGTTCCTATGAAAAATATGATTAAAATGATCAACATACCTATCCGTCCAAGTTCAGACCAAGTCCATACCATGAAAAATAACCTCACATTGATGTGTTTCCTCTTTCCTACCACCATGAGTTCACAACCACCTCAAGGAGCAAGCGTCACTCCAAAAAGAGAAGAAGGAAGGAAGGGCCTTAGTTAGAGGGGCATCTACAGGCATAAGTAACATGTCTTTCCAACTCCATAATCAATGCTTGTAGCCCGTTATTATGTTTAAGGGGTGTGCCTTCAATTCCCATTATTGTTGTTTTTTCCTCTTTTTCTTTCTTTTGTTTTTTTTTGTTTATTTGTTTTTTTATGGGAACCACACCATGCAAATACCTTTAGCTTCTTGTTATTGGTCGATGGAGAAGTGATGATATGTTCCAGGAGGAGTCATAAATCACATGAAGAAAGATAAAAAGAAAACCCAACAATTCCCCTTGAGGTCACACCCTTATCATTCCCACTTGGTCATTCCCTCTTTGATTTATTTTAGTTTTATGAAAGAAGAACAAAATTGTTTCCATGAAAAAGACCTTTTATTTAGAGAACTGGAGGGATGGATGAGGTGGTCTCATTGCTTTACACAATTACTTACCCAATCATCTTGATAGCATAACACAAAAACCCAACACATAGTGTTGACTTCTACATCATGACTTGGTAATATTATTAACAAAAACATGAAATGCATTCATTAAACATAAAGAGAATGGATCAAGCAAAGAAAAAATTTAAAGAAAATGGAGATATTAAGAAATGGAAAACATATGAAGAAACAGAAAATTTTGGAAGAAATAGGAAAATGATAAAAAATTATAAAACAAAAAAGGTAAAAAAAAACTTATTAGTTCTTGAACCAAGATGGAGCATCTCCCTCAGGACTAATCTTATGGCTACACATTTGGGAGATGGACTACACAATCCCTTGGTTATACATCATTGGTTTTCTATCTATCATTGTTACTAATTTAATTAATCGTGTGGTAGCACATCTAACATTAGTGATAATATCAGTTGGATATTTAGAGATGAATCTTCATCTGGATGTGAAGGTATTTCCATTTTCTAGGGGTCTAGATGTGTTTGCTTCTTCTTCTTGATTTTCTATTATAACTCCCGGGTCTCCATGTTTAATATCCTTTTCTAGTCTATAATTAGAGTGTAAGATATTTGTGTCTAAGTCCTCTGTTTGGTTGATTTTCTTAAGTCTAGAACTAATAAGTGGATCAATTTCCTCCATTCATCTTTAAAATAATTTTATATTCTCATTTTCAAGCCACTAGGTATCTTCTAGTTTAGTGGCTACTACATAGATTGGTTTTTGCTAACACACTTGCTCCTGAACTCTATTGTGGGTTGTGTTAATATCTTGAATTTTCGGCCCACAATTGCACTCTTTACTATTAGTAGTGATGCATGGATTCTTTTGTCTCTCCACAGTGCTAGATTCATCACTTTTGTTAGGTGTTGGAGTAATGACGAATGTTGGCCCTTGCATAGGATTGAAAGACATTGGTCATGAAAGGAAGGGTGTTGCACTTGATTGGCATTGTGCTAGTTTGGATTTGTTAGTAAGTAGACGAGTGTTGTGTTTGTGCATGGACAATATCCTAAAGAAAGGAAATTTCCATGATTGTGGTGGAGATCTACTAGAATTATCATTTTTGTGTATGTTCGTATCACAAGTGGCATTCTCTTGTTGATGTCATGGTGTTGAACCTTCTTGTGTTGTTGGTGGTGACATATGATGGAGGGAAGTATGATAATATTGAGGATATGATAGAGCGTGAGAGGTGTGAGGTGGTAATCCTTCAAAAGATGTCACGGATCGATGATATTCGAGAGAGTGGTAGTAGCAATTTGAAGTAGAGGAAGTAGAACTAGATGGGGAAATAGGTTGTTGAATGTAATATACATACAAGTCTAGCTAGCAATAAGGGTAGTGCTAGTTTGATGATGGTCTCTCCCATGACTATGGGTTTTTCCACTACAGTTGATCATAGTTTTGAGGCTGATAAGAAGTCCCACTAGGATAGTACAGTTGATTGTAGGACTATCTATGATTACCTTGTGAGAAAGGTAATTTTCTAGGCATCTGATTTTGTATGAACTTGGGATTCAATGTAAAGGCCCAATACTCATGTAGATGTAACATGACTAGGCAATAGGAAAATGTCGCATCTATCATCTTCTTCAGTGGTTGAGTTTATAGCCTCTTCTTCTAAAGCTATTTTCCCTTTTTGCTTATTAGTGTCCTTACCTATCTCTTGATTCTTTTTCCTCCTTTAGTTGTGATCACTTAATTTGTTTTGTGCTACTCTCTCCTCTATGATTTCTATGCAAGTTGTAACTTTCTCATTTATCCATTCTCACATCCTATCTAACCTTGCTTCAAGCTCATTGATAGACTTTTGAATTGACAAGGTTTGTTGTGAAATCACCTCATCGAGAGCTGGCTCTTTTTCCTTATCATAGATATGGACCCTCTTCTTTTAAAGAGTTGGGTCCTAATGATATTTCTCAACATTCTCTCATTTAATAAGCTCTCCTTATTCTTTTGTCACATGCCCAGTTAGCCTTTGGATATGATGGGTTCCTAGTTCATATAATTGACCTTGAGCATACATCCCAAGGATCTCTCTCGTTTGACTATGAAGCCCATCTATGATGTGGAAAAGTTGCTCTTCTTTAGAGAAACCATGGATGGGCATTTATACAATAGAGAATCGGGCAATATCTAAGGGTTCATGTTGTTCTTGTTTCCATCCTTAGATTCATTTCATTAGGTTGGATCCCTCGCATAGGTTTGATATTTCTCATTGAAGAGTTCTAGCATTGTGGACCACTAATGGATTGAATTTGGTTTCAATGATCTATATCACACTTCAGATTTGTCTATTAGTGTCCAAGGAAGAAGCTCAAGCTTTTGCCACCCACTTTCAATATTTTGTAAGACTCAAACATCATGGAAGGCTTGCAAATGATGTTGTGGATCAGAATCATAGCCTCTCGCAAATTTAGGAATGTTATTTATATCAAGCCTTTTGATGTGAATTTATTTGTGATGCTTGTGGGGTATTTTAACTACCTCTATAATTTGCATCATGCTCTTACTGGCCAACAAGGGTTCACCATCATTAGACATGTCATGGTGAAAATTTATATTTCTATTTGTCTGATTGTGATGATTTTGTCTATGCTCATTTTGATGTCTTTATTTTTTCTCTTGGTTTAGATTTCTATTTTTATTTCAACCCCATAGTGGAGCTCTATCTCTATACCTATGTTCATCTTCATCAAAACTAGATGTTGAAGAGGAAGAGGAAGATGAGGAACTAAGAGAGTTTCCATGGCTTCTATAGTGTTCCCCATGGTCCCTTGATTTATCTTTTTTAAGTCAAGGCCTTCCTTGTTCTAGGACTTACTTCATCTCCTCTAGGATTATTTGCCTTAGGTGAATGTAGTCCTTGAGTGTAGTTAGGGTGGTCATAAATATATGAAACTCTTACATGAGGTTGGTCACTCCAATTTTCTTCAATATATCTATCATTGGTTCTCCAATGAATGTTCTCTTCATATGATGCATTATCACTTCCTTGTGAAAGAGATATTTTTATTAGTTAATGATGTATGTGACTTAATATTTTCTAAAAGATAAATCATTAACGCATTTATAGTGATCATGAATGATATAACTAATCTAAATAACGAGCACCATCCTCAGTAACAACACCAATGATGAGTAGTGAGATACCCCCTATGCCCAATCATACAAATCACAAGTGTTCATGCATGATCCAATCAAATTCTGTGGATGGGACTAGTTGTGGCATCTAGATCGTTATGGCGGATCATAGTTCATTGTCTTCCCACTTGAACTAGTGGTAGCTTGTCATGTATGGTTTAGTTCAAAGTGAGACATATGATTCTTGATGTTGTTTTGACCTTATGCTACTCATAATGATAAATATGAAATCAATTATTTAAACTAATGAACAATGGAAATTAAAGTCTAAACTAGCCTATGGATGATGAGTGTCCATTCCTAGCTTATCGTACACATCTTGAACACACATATCCACTAATACGATTACCAAGTGCTATTCTACTAGGAAAACCAAGTAATAACACTTTTGGGATTACCAAGTGAATATGTGTTTATGCTCAAACCTGGTCACGCTCATTCCACAAATTCATTAACATGCATGGAAACATAAATATTAACTAAGTACATGAAACATAAATTACATGGAAATTAAATTTAATCTAAGTTAAAGAGCTGCAATGAATAAGAATCAATCTTGATCTTATTTCTGTTCATGGAATGTGTTTAGGTACATTGCTACTCAAATAAGATGTCATACAATTGACTCAGATCCATACTGCAAGCACTCACTGACTATTCTCTAAGACTACGGAATAAAATAGCAAGATTTTGGCTACTCTATTGACAAAAGAATGCAAATACACAGTGGGTGCACATGTATTTATAGGCAAAAATAGACACTGCGTCAACGGGGCCACATCAACATGTCATTTCGTGTGTTGATGAGGCCTAGTCTACATAGCTACTTCGAAGTGGCTATGTGGAAGTGGCCATGTTGAAGAGGCTATGTCAATGCAACCAAATAATGCTTCATCACACCTGGTTAAGAAATGGATTATCATGCATTGGGACTTCCTCCTTGTAGAGGTTCATTACCTCTCGAAGGATCTCTTTATATTTATTTTTAAATCAGTGCAAGATCTAGAGAGGGTTTTGATGGGAGGGCCATGGTTTTTTAAGGTGTAGGGCTTGGCCCTGACCCATTGATGACCAGGGATCCATCAAGATCTAAATTTATTTTCATGGACTCCTGTTTGGATCTAGGTTTCCTTGGGGATTTCATATCCTTTAATTGTGCCATGGGGTCCTTGAAAAAAATGGGATTTGTAAGGTTCTATGTGTAGAGATTGCTTTCACCTAGGGAGTTGATCCATGAGGTTGTGCTTGACTTCTCCTTGGGGGAGGAACATGTTATGATCAAATATGAGAATGTGACAGTTGGCTTTCAAGTGGTTATGAAGTTTGTTGGGTTTTTCCATTTCAACACATGTGGCAAGTCAAGGCACTAGATAGTAGATTGTAATTTGGAAAGGTAGGGAGCTAGCCTTCAGAAGGGGGTGGGGGTTGGCCATTTGTTACCTAAAAGGGAAGGCTTCCTAGAAACCCACCCTAGGACCTAGGGGCCTTTAGACCCAATAGGATAGTACAATGAACACCATTGGGGAAAAGGCCAAGAAATAGAATGCACAAGTTGATGGTGAAGGGGTGAAGAAGGTGGAGGATGCAGAAAGCGATCAAGTGGAATCCCAGGATTCATAGGGGGTTTGTGAGGGAGAAGAATCTGGTTCACCAATTTCACTAGTGTTATCTAGATCACCATAGTCACTAGGGTTCTCATGGTCCTTAGGGTCACCCATAAAAGATGGGTTGAGGATAGTAGTGTTCTATGGTCAAGGTTTGGGGTTTGAACCACCCCTCTTAGTAGTTAGGTTAATGTGGTTAGGTGGGGGGGTGCGGGGTGGGGGGCACAAGGGGCGGAGTGGAGGGGCAGAAGGGGGGGTGCGAGTGTTCCCCTACCCTCCTTGGAAGAGATTGCCAAAAGGAGCGCTTTGAATGATGGCCCTTTCTTGGTTTTTCCTAACACAAGCAAGGTTGATTGTCTATCGATTTCTATGGCTCAAGCTAAATAGATACAATTGGAGATTAACTTGGGGGTTCATCCAGCCCTCAAGGAGATGTTCAAATGCACAGGATGCAAGACATGAGGGGGCTAGATTTTAAGAGATTTTGGTGATTAGGTTCTAATGGTGCAACTGGTTTCTAGGCTCTTGGGTATGTGACTTTTGCTTTTTGTGTTGGGTCCCTTTGCTCCTAGACGTTTGTAGAGCTTTGTGTTTTTTTGCTACCTATTTTGGTAAACATATTTTGGTTGTGCTCTCTCATGTAGCTTAACATTCACAGGCAGTGGTTTTAAGTCTTATGCGATTGGGGGACTCTTTACTTCCCCCTTGTTTTTCCTTACTGTACATATTTTGCATTAATACATTCCCAACCTTTTATCCAAGAAAAATGTGGGACATATTTTTAATTATTTTTTAAAGAATAAAATTTAAAGCTAGGTTTATTCAATTCTACTTTTATCAAAATTACAAAATCACATAGTAAATTCAAGCATAAACAAGGCACCAAGTGATTAATATTTGATGCAAGCATATCAATATTCAATGCTATTAAGTACATAAGTCTAGTAAATTTAACATGTTCCTAAAAAGATCATTTAGACTAGAGATAAAATTTGTGTAGTAAATATATTTTGCAAGTACATGTACCTAGAAAATATTTAAGATGGTTAATAAGTAGGATCACCTCAAATACATTATTATCCTTATCATCTTCACCTTGTTCCAACAAAATAGAGTCAACCTAAATTACCTAAGATACATATCCTTAAAAATGGGATACTAGTTGGAATTTTGGAATGGGTGCTACACAAGAGGGAAGGTTAAGATGATGGGGTACTACCAAGTATTGAAACCCCAAGAAACTAGACTTGTAGGCATACTTGAAGATATATAACCAACATAATACATTGGAAGAACTATTGTAAATTTAACATGGTCCTAAAAAATATCTTTTAAACTAGAAATGAAATTAATATATTAGAGAAATTATATCACTAGATTTACATAAGAAATAGTTAAGAAAGTGAAAAAATTAGATCACTTAAAAATACATCATCATGCTTATAATCTTAGCCTTGTCCCAAAAAAATGGGATTAACCTAAACCACCTAAGATACATCTTCTTAAAAATGGGATACTAGGTAGAATTTTGGAGTAGGGGCTATGCAAGAAAGGTTTGGGTAGAGGGAATTGTGATGCATTGAAAGCCTAAAAAATTTAACTGTAGGTACACTCAAGACATATAGCTAACATGATACATTACAAGAACTAGAGAAGAATATAATGATGCCTCAAGTTTAACTTGAATTAGCAATATTTGCTAGATGGAATGTGCATTGAGATGATAAGATATTAGAACTCTTAACTCATCATCATTATCCTAGCCTACTCCCAACTATATGAAGCTGGCTAATGTTAAAACTTGAAACTCTTTGACTATATAGGGTTTTAAGACCTAGTCAAGATACTTTAGAACTTAGAACTCAAAAATGATTTAAACTAGACAAAAACTTGTAACCTTTTACTCTAATAATACAAACAAGCCAAGCTACCTCTTATTAAATAAAGAAAATGTTTATTATCTTTATTAGGAAAAAAGCCGCTAACATATATACTCATAAAACTATTAATATGGATGCTTTATGAGAATAAACAGAATGTTTCTTACTTTTATCGGGGGTAAAAAAGTCTTATATCCTGTATATCCTTATAAAAATATCAATATGAATGCTTCAGAAGCATAACTTGTGTGCATCAAGTTTAGAAAGTAAAAGACAACAGGAAAATGGGCTGTTTTGCCAAAAGAGGATAGCTGATATTGAGGATTGAAGAATTCAATTCTTAAACTTGCATTCATCGGCGCATTTAATTCGAGGCATCTAGATTTGAGGACGAATTTGCAACTGCAACAGTAATAAACTAAAGCTCCGAGGCTCCAATTTTAATAACATGAGTAAATATCGGACAAAGAACTTACGCAGAGAGGTTGATTCTACCGGTCCAACTTGAATTGGATCAGGTCCAAGTTGAGTTATGATGGGTAACAAGAAAACCTTTGCGATAATGGCTGAACTACTGAATGTGCTTTGAATATTTATCATGGTAAATAGATGTCTTGGCGATGTTGAATAATAACAGATTATAGCTTCAGCGAGCAACTGGATTCATGCCATGCAAGTATTACTTTGAAAAAGTAAAAATAAAAAACAAAAGTAAAAGGTAAATAGAAGAGCCCAAGGAAACCAAGACATTGGCGCACTTTTAAAAAGAAAAGGGTGTTGTTGAATCAAAAGTCTTGCTACTAAGCTACCTCCTACCTCCTCATTGTTTATCATAACTTAATTAAAAACACAAACCT
>MNCI01004725.1:0-44695 GCA_015680685.1 Gnetum montanum
CCCCCTAGCTTTATCATGGGTAGGGTACTAGGTATAACTACATTTGAATGCACAATGGTGCATCATGTCATACTTCTTTGACCACATAATTCTAACTGAATGATTTAAAATGAAATTAGCTAAAGAGGTATATTGAAGTCTTAATTTAGTTACAAGAGAGGGATTAATGAAAGAATGGATCACAATGAAATCGTGCAAAATAGATAATCTTTCATTTAATATAGTACCCTAAAATTCCATGATGGTGCTGGAATGTTGATCCAAAGATTCATCTAACAATGCATAGATCTTAGCATGGTTGCCACCTTGCATTGCATCTCCCTTGAAGTTTGAATAGTTTCTACGAATGTAGGCCATCTTTTTCATTACAAGAAGGGTACCAAGCACAATGATACATCATGACATATATTTTTGACCATATGATTCTAACCAACCAACTAAATTAGAATGGAATTGCCCAAGTATATGAAAGTCTTAATGTAGTTATAAAAGTCAAATCAATGAAAGAATGGATCACATTAGGATCATATAAAGTAGATAATCTTTCATTTAATATAGTACCTTCAAATTCAATGATAGTGTTGGATTGCTCATCCAAAGGTTCATCTAGCAATGCATAGATCCTGGCATGGTTGTAACCTTGTGTTGAACCTCCCTTGAATTCTAGATGAATTTGGTAAATGTGTCCCATCTTGTTATAATGGTGATAGTGTATCCCATAGGCTACAGAAGGAGGACAGTTAGCTTGATTACCTTGATAGGCCTATTTGCCTTACATGAGTTGGCCTTTTTTTCTTACCCTAATTGAACTAGTTATTCTAATTTTCATGTCTTCTTGCTTGCTTATATCAATTCTAATGATGCATTTAAGGAGGAAATCACTTCTTTAAGTCTTCCCTTCAATTGAGTAGTTCTACTTCAATGTGGATACCATGCACTCTATCTTCTTCATAAGCAGCTATCATTAATTTAGCCATGATGACTCTTGTCATAACCTAAAATTTGCATAGGTCTAACTATTTAATTTATTGCATGCATTTAATTATTTAATGTTGTCAAGGATATTTTAATAGGTTAATTCTATTTTTATAAACTAAATAACCAAAGTATATTATTATTGTTAGTGTTATTATTTTTGTTAATGATGTTGGTATCATCCTATATAAGTGAATACAATATGATTACTAGAGTATTTTGTTAAAGTTTTATATTCTTTGCTTTTACTAATATTGGAGCTCAATAATAGATCTTACATATATTTTATGATTAAATGTTGAAATCCAATTACCCCTAGAAGGTATTCTTTTAGTTAGTTATCATATCTTTACAAGTATTTGATTATGCATATTTATTCTTTATTATGCATATTTTATTCTTATTGTGCACATGTGATTATATCATACTCTGTTCATAGAGCATTTTGAACCATAATCCTACCCAAGCCATACCCCCTATTACTTTTTATCATTAAACTAGAATTCTAAGTTTCTTTTTAATTATAATTAAATGTCACATTAATCAACTTTAGAAAGGAAGTACTTTATAATGGTATCCTACCTAGAATTTAATCTTACTGATGTGTCTAGGATGTTCAAAAACACTAGTTTTAACCTTTGGTTCACTAGAATCAAAGTTGCAATTTTTAAGATATTGCATTTTTAGTTTGTTAAAAATCCTGCAAAAGTTTGTGCATTCAAAACGTATGACAATAATAAACAATGTTTAGATATGATTTCAATATGTGAATGTGTAGTGCACTTAGGGATTATCATTTAGAATGATGCTAAGGTACTCATTTCTCAAGTCAAAGACCTAGACTCAAGCTTAGGTGCAGCCACTCTAAGAGGTTAGGCTTTCACTCATCTCTCATCCTTCATGGGACTTTGCTTGGTGGGATGAGCATTATGGTTTATGATAATGATCCTAAACATGTAATGCACTTGATAAGGATCTCATAAGTTTAAACAAAATTTGATTTAGAATTCACCTGTGCTTATTATAAGTGTTTAAACCTTAAGGATATTAGTTAGGAAATAAAATAAGAAAATGGACTTATAAAATGGAAACAGAAAAAAGGTTATAAAAGTTAGTTTAAAAAAAAAAAAGATAAATGTGGCTTCATGCCACATAAACATAGTTGAAGAGAGAAAAAGATAAGAACACACACACACACACAATATATATATAACATATGTATGTTATACCCATTGCAAATTTTTTCTCACCACCCCTCTTCCCTATGCATTAGGGGTTTTCAAAAATAGAAATCATTTTCTATATAGTTTCTTCATTTTGAAGCTAATACCAGCCATTTTAAGCCTACTTCTTCAATTTCTAAACACATGTCAGGGGCCATATGTCACACTACATGTGATTCTTTTGCTTATAAATAGATTTTGGCCTTTAGTGTGTTTCATTTTAGGTTTGTAAAAGGTTTCTAGCATGTAGGCTTAAAGCAAAGTGAAATATATTACAAGCATGTTGGATGGGAAAGAAAGCTAGTAAAAAGACTTTGAAAGATCTTGCAACACTTTAAGAAAGTTTATTTATTTTACTTTTTTTGTGACTATCTTATTTCCTTGTGGATTTTCTATTCTTCCTCTCTACTTCTTGATTCTTCATTGCTCTTTTATGATTTTATTTATTATGTCAAGACTCTACCGAATTTTTGTCAATTTAAGCTTGTTTTTATAAGGAAATTTGTATTGTAAATTTGTCCAAATCATTTTCAATCTTTTGGTAAATTTCTAAATTATGTGGAAATTTTACCCAACTTGTTTCTTGGATATTTTATGATTATCTTATATTAGCCCTTGATACAAATGGGATTTTATGAAATTTCTTGTGGAAATTTAGCTATTATGAACTTTTGGCTATTTCAAGAATCTTAAGTATTTGAAACATAATAAAACAATATATATTTGATCAAGTTTACTCAATTGGTAGTCAGAGCTACAAATCATTTAGATGTCTCTATCTACATGCAGTAGTGGAGTGTTCCTTAATAGAACACAACCCACAGAAAGAAGGGCTTAGACAAATTTTCTACCTTAGATTTNTCCACAGAAAGAAGGGCTTAGACAAATTTTCTACCTTAGATTTTGATTCATAAGTTCATATAATGTTGGGAAACTAGTTGAGACCATGACATTGAGCATTTGAGTTTAGTGATGTGCAGTGAGGCATAGTCAAGACCTATCCTTTTAATGATGTAGGTGCCTTAGCCACTAAAGATGTTAGTAGTAAGGCTATTGCAAAGACCTGACCATGAGTAACTTGTTTGAGGTCACAAGGATAATTTAATGTTAGTAATAAGGTTATTCCAAGACTTGTTGATATATTACTTTTGTAATGAGGGTAGCTAAGACCTAGCCTTTGAATATTCCTAGATAAAATATAAAATATCTGGATTTTTGGAAAATTTGTGACTTATCTAGATTCGAAACATTTTTGGCTATTTAATTGAAGACCTTTGCATAGATTGTATCTTGAGACTTTGGTCCAAAACTTTTATGCTCCATGAATAGGAAAATAAAATAGCTTTTCTTATTTGAGGGGTTTTGACTCTTACATTTCGATCCAAATAGCCTAGAGTAGTCAACGAATCATCGAGAGAGATACATGGGGTGAAAGGTGAGTCAGTTCAACACAAGATGGATCCCCTAAACTAGAAAAATAATATTTGTATATTTTGTATTTTTGTATAATAAATATCTTCTATACTTTTTTGGATATTGAGTCATGTACCTATTTTTATAAATAAATAATGAAATGAAATGAAACTTTGTTACATCCGAAGACCCATAAGATCTATTGGACAAATATTACATTTTCATGAAAAATAAAGATAGACTTTACAAATTAACCAAGCACCAATGGGAGCATCAAAAACAAATCATACAATTTTTTTTCTTATAACATTATAATGTTGTCTCAAATGGGTAGTTATAGCACAAGAAAGAAACACATGTAACTTATCTTCAATGGCTCTTAATTTGCACAACCTAAAAATGCACTAGGGAGTTGAATCCATTTTCCACTTTTAATTTTAAGATAATAAGAACTTAAATGAAGCTTGTTGATAGCATTTTGATACTTGATGGAAATAGTACCTAAAAGATTGTGAGCCTCTACATCTAGTTTATTAGATCTAATGTGATGTAAATAAAATTACCTCTTGCCTTTCATATTAGCCCATATCTATGTCAAAACCTTCTACTTGACTAATAGAATATGCTTTGGATTTTGTTGCATGTCCTCCAATGAGATATTCCATTTTCTCAACCGTTGCATCCCTTGTAAATATCAACCACACTCTCATGAATCTTTAAGAATTACTTTAGAGAATTTATCTTACCTTAAGATATGCAAACTATGAATGTATGTAATGAATTGGCACAAGATTTCTATTTTTAAAAGTAATAAATCACATCCACATAATAATATTGAGTAAGGTATTTGCATCTTCACCTTTAACTCATCGAAAAGAAAAATTTTTTGCACTCTTTTAATATTTAGATCTAATGTGATGTAAATAAAATTACCTCTTGCCTTTCACATTAGCCCATATCTATGTCAAAACCTTCTACTTGACTAATAGAATATGCTTTGGATTTTGTTGCATATCCTCCAATGAGATATTCCATTTTCTCAATAGTTACATCCCTTGTAAATTACCAACCACAATCTCACAAATCTTCAAGAATTCCTTTAGAGAATTTATCTTACCTTAAGATATGTAAGCTATGAATGTATGTAATGAATTGGCACAAGGTTTCTATTTTTAAAAGTAATATATCACATCCACATAATAATATTAAGTAAGGTATTTGCATCATCACCTTTAACTCATTGAAAAGAAAAATTTTCTGCACTCTTTTAATATCTTTCCAAAGTTTAGCACTAAGTCCAAGTTCCCAAACAAGACATCCATACAATAGAGTAGGATAGGTAATAGTATGAAAATTTTCTTTTCTAACCTTCCAAGCCTAGAGGCCTAAATCTTTACGCTTGTTTGTGAAAGCAAACTAAGCCTTGAAACCTCCTATTTTTTATTTGACACACTTCCCCCACATGTAATTGTTCATGTAAATGAGACCCAAATGTGTAAAAAAATCTACTATTTTCACATTGATACCTCCAAAATGGAAGTTATAATAGTTATTTCTTATACCCTAAATCATCAATTTGGTTTTCTCTACATTCACTTGAAGACCAAATAAATGACAATAATTTTCTAAAATTTGCAACATATTTTGCTTACATTCTACAATAGTGGAAATCAAGGCAACATCATCTGCATATAAAAGAAGAATCACTGCTCTGAATCCAATTTTAATACCATGACTATCTTACCCGTTACAAAACTATTCTTGCATTTCATCAATAATGATACCAAAAAGAGTTGCAGAAAGTGGACAACCTTGTTGAACTCCATTTTGCTTTGAAATTGAAATTTTTTTCTCAAAAGTGCATTATATAATTTCAATAATCACTTTTTCATACAATCTTTGAGTTGTTGCAACCAAATCTAAAGGGGGACCAATTTTATGCAAGCGTAACCATAATTTTATAAGAATCACTAAATCATATGCTTTAACAAAATCAATAAAATAAATAAAAACTTTTTTATTAGGCATTTTTGCAAACACCATACAATGTCTAAGAGTAACTAAGTGATCAATAGTAGAGTGGTTTTGTTTGAAACATGTTGGACATTTTGCCTTGACCTAGTTAGCTTCAACCCAAAAATTGATTCTCTTTTCTAACAGAATACCCAACAACTTAGCAAAAATATTACTCATAATGATCATTTGATAATTGTTCAAATTATGTTAATCCCCCTTTTTATATAACAAGATAGCTTTACTAGTTTTCCAATGTTGATTTAATTCTAGTTCCATTGCCAAATTTAATTTGTCAAATTTCTCTATGAATAGCAGATCCTGCCAACTTTAATTCTGCATATAAACCAACTAAATCTGTAGTTGTGCCAGGTGCTAACTTTTTAATATCCTTTGTGACTTCTTCAAGAGTAAATTTGAGAGATGCTTGTTGTACAGTAGTCGTAGAATTATCATCTTGTCCTGTAAATAGTTCATTATAAAATAAGAAAATATCTTGAAAAAAAATAAATAATGAAGAGGCTTTATGACAAAAACATTGTCAAAACTAGCTAGATTCCTTTTTCATAGTGTAAGCAAAATATTCTTGGTGTTCCTTTTTTAATGATGTAAGCAAGATATTCCTGTCATTCCTTTTTTTAATGGAGTAAGCAAATAATTACTATTTTTTAATAATAAAATATGATAGATATGAAATTGTGATTTATGTCATTTGGAATATGATATTACAAGGATCATTTTTTATTTCAACACTCACTATATGTTCAAGAAAAAGTAATTTTATTTTATTAAATTGTTATTTCTATTTTGATTATTTAATTTGGTAAACTTCAAATATGAATATCTTTATTTCTAGATGTCCGATTGAGGTGAAACAAGTGTCATTAGAAGTGTTATTTTGTGTGCTTTTTAATCATGTGGTTGAATCTTTTGACATCTACATTTTTGTGGTTACATTAATTTTCATTTTTGTTAAAATAATTATATTCAATTATTTATGTAACTAGTTAGAAAGTTATGTGTTGTGTTGCCCAAATGTATTTATGCTTCTAATTGATAATTTTTATTATTAATAATTTTACATATTTTTTCTAAATTAATAAATCAAGGTTAAATCCAAATCCTTGGGGTTTAGTAGCACTTCCATTAGTTATTTATAGGATTTTATAGATAATTAATAGGGGCATTACATCTCTAATGTTAGGACCAAGGTCCCTAACAAAGCTTTCCCTTTGAAGATTATCATCATTGGGCACATGTGGCATGTACTCACACAACTCTATGAATTTGTTGTCACCAGCATGCACCATCATGTTGCCTTGAGTGAGTGAATTAAATTGTTGTACCTTCCTAGCTACAAATGCTTTGGATAAGTACCTCTCCTTGAAGTCTACCACATATCCACTTGGTCACCTTTCTTTCAACTATCCACCATCAAGCAACTATCTCTTGCAATTGAAAATTTGCAAGTCAGGTCTTATTACAGTGCACTTAATTGTGCCAAAGCCTTTCTCCATTTAGTGAGCCATTCCATGGCTTCCATTGGGTTTTCACTATCTTTGAAGACATTGGAAGAATTAGCTAACTACTAGAGCTACCTCTTATTGGCTACCTCACAATTGTAAAGACTAAACAAATTCTTAAACAATGAGGTGTCAACCTAGTGATAAGACTCTTGATTTGAAAACTCCAAGTCATGGGTTCAATTCTAGTGAGAGATACTAAGTTGTAAAGTTCTAATTGGACTATGTACCTTGAGGTGTAGCTATATTACAATCATTTCAAGATTCGACTATGCCCCCCACAACTCAACTATCACCCACCGCCAAAAAAGAAGAAAAAAATTTAATAAAATATTAAAAGATGTATAAAAATCTATTAAAATAATTAAATGCAAATTATTAAATAATCATGGTAAGGAACAAATAAGTCTAAGCCTAGAAATTTCTAGCATGTTACAAAATAATTTAGCTCTAAGAATTTCCAATGTTTGTGGTGCAAAATGATAATGATAATAAATACACAATTCAAATCCTAATAAAGTACTATTGAAACCTTAGAAAAGAACTACAATTTCTTGTACCTAAAAAAAATTGCCAACAAAATCCTACAGCTTTGAATCCCAATTTGGCACTAATGCTACAATCACCTAATCTCCTAGATCCACTATTTGGCTAAGATATGCAGCGTAGATTCAAATCATGTTGTGCATCTATCTTCCTGAATTCACCAAATTCTGAAATGCTAGCGATTGGGTGAGAATGATAAAGAGAAACAATGAAACAAACATTCCTAGGTAAGGTTAGAGTTCTACTGTCATTAAAAAGAAAAAACTATCTTACTTTAGGGAAACTTTGCCCCTAGCTACATGTTAAACTCTAAATACAACCTATAGGTCTCACCATGGGTATACCTCTTAAGCTGCTAGTTAGGAAAGACCTTACTACATATCAATATTAGCAATACCTCTAGCAAAACTATATCACAAGTTAACATAAATGAAACTTATTCTTGAAAATTAATAAAATACATCCTAAAACATACTCCCCATCCAATGACATATACCAACTTATAAGAATAAAATTCATTGTTGCATGGAAATCATTAGTATAATAGAAAAAATGAAGCCTAAAAACCTAATTCAACCTTCTATAAGAATAGAACAAGTTGTAGAAAAACTAAAAGCAAGCATAAAACCATTCATAGAAAACATTAGAAATGCATAAAATTAAGCATGATAGCAAAGAAACATTAAACTGGCATGGTAAAGATATTTAAACATTTTATAAGAACAAAAGAAAATATTGGAGTGAAAATATGAGAGCCTAGTAGCATCCTAAAAGATCTTGGGTGGTTACACAACCACATGAAGACTTTGATTTTCTTAGAGGTGATTTCCCACCATTTTCATTTTCAATTCAAATTCTATGCAAATTTCATTTTCAAAATGGCTTTTAATGAATGGCGAGTTATATCCTTTAGGTTATCCAAATCCTCTTTAGCTCTACAAATGCTCTTCCAAATTGAGAAAGACATTTGTCTAGCCTTCCAAAGCTTGTATCTATGTTTAAGAGTGAAAGTTCGATCTTATATTTGGGATTGGATGTTGTTACATGCCTAGCCAAACCAACAAGCACAAAGTTTTCTAATCTAGATATTTTCTATCCTCTTGACTTCTTAAGTCTAGCTGTGTCATGCCACCAAGTGAGAAGAATTCTATTACTCTCCTTGCCTTCAAACCTGATAAAATCCTAGATGATTTGATTAGCTTTCTTTTGGGCTTGGTTTTTGTTTTCTCTAAGCAACGAAGGGAAGGGGATGATTATCGAGCCAAGATTGCATCTTATTGGTCCATAACTAGCACTTAGTTTGTCTTTTGTAGATCATGTCAGTTTGTCTTTTGTAGATCATGTCATGCTAGGATTCAATTCCATGCTATCTGGATAGGGGGATGCCTAAATACTTGTCTTTAAGAGATCCCAATACCATGTTTAAAGCCTTTAGGATATTTGCCTTGATAGTTGAGGGAGGACAGGTGACATGGATAGTGGACTCCTATTAATTAGTAGCAAGTCCCAGTTGTTAAGTTATGGAATTTAAGTGGCTTTTGATAGCCATGGCCTTTGCTGGTGATGCCTAAAGTTACAATCTTGGTATTATCAACGTAATCACAATGTGAATTTGATGTTTGTTTTCCCTTTTCTGGGCATTTTCCTATAAAATACAAGAAATTAAAGTTTCCCATTCCCAAAAAGGGGCAAAACTAGAGTAACACGTTATGGATAACAATATATTAACCTTACATATGTACATACATACCGCATGCAAATGTTTCTATGTATATTTACTTGGTTTTGGGGCAGCAAAGAATCATAAAACTGCAACCATAATGAGATGTAAACCTACTAAATCTAATGTTTCTACATTCTTGTTACAACTACTATAGCTGCATATTTAATTAATTTGATCCAAATTTAAATATTTTCAAAAAATTTTAAATAGTTTCTTAACTTTTTTTCTAATTTGCAGGGTATAAATTTTATGGGCATGTCATGATATAAATGATAGATGGATACTACTAGCCATCGAATTCACACCCTAAGCGTAATGACTAGAAAAGCATTGAACTAGCCCTACCATGCTAATTATATTTTAATGCGTTGAAATCATTTTGTTTGTAAATATAGAAACAAGGCCTTAATAACGGATAAAGATACACAATCATATATAAAGGTAGGGTAGGTTTTGCGTAAATATATGTCTCTTGCATTCATTGCTCACAACATGATTTGTTCANATAAATATATGTCTCTTGCATTCATTGCTCACAACATGATTTGTTCATATTAATTTAGAATTCTATACAGATACATCATCTAGTCATCTGATTCTCTTGTAAAAAGAATTAGTAGCAAAAAATGTGATTGTTGGCTCCATACAATAATAATTCTATGGCAAGTTGCTACCAAACCTGTAACACCATTATCTGGCACCCCTAGACTATGATCTATGATGGTGTACGCCAAAAATTAGCTACTAATGGGATTAACAAATAATCATATGCACAATCGATTAATAATTACAACCAACAGAAGGAAGAAGCATAAATTAAAAACAATTCACAAAACGTAATTGTCACACTTAACCATAAAATGAAAAATCACAACTTATATGCATTATCACATCTATGTGCAAAGTTATCATATCAGCCTATGCAAAACAACTAAAACAAACTATCTGTCGATTACCAAAGGATCCCAAGTACATACGCAATCAACCAAGCAGATACATTTGTATATTATATTATCCTATGGATCTAGCATCACAACTTGTCCCTACCAAAGCCCCAAGAAAATATATCCATCTCATAAGTTAAATTAAACAGGAATGTACACTCATCTACACTCAATGTAAGATGTGTATCAATTGCTATGAGTACTCATAATCAAATGCCTACAATTTTTTTATTTATCTAACCAATGGTAGGGTTCATCACCCTACGACCTGCAACCACTAGCCTTTTAGAGAATTAAACATAGGGGCAAACACACCTATGCTACGTACCAATCATAAGGACAAACACATCTATGCTCTCCTACTCCAATGATGAGGCCTAGGATAGGAGCCTCATTGATTCATCATAGGAGTGATTAATCTAACACTACCTCTAGGATCCCCATTATCAACCAGTCCATACATTTCATAATAACTCCACTCGTGGACCAACCACAAGTAACCAATGCTACATATGTCATCACAAGAATGCATAATATCAAAACTTGATACCAAGCTCTTTTAAGCCTCATCATCACATAGTTTTCAATACCAACACTAGATACACATAAGTAAAGTCACATATACATGGATCATATAACTAGTAGTATAATATGCCTTGCATAATGTAGTGATACATTAAGATGCATAACTTGCCAACAACCCCAACAACCAGTACTATAGGACTCCATTCAATGCATATAGCATTAAGCAAATATTAGTGGTGAAAGACTCAAGCCATAATGCCACAACATTTCTATTTGACAACACAACTATTGTTCATATGCAAATTCTACATTGGTAGTTCAAACCTAGAGATGTAACACACAAACATTTGCTTTATGTACCCCTTCCTGAAGCTATGTACACATATGCAATAGTTCAAATAAACTATATTGTTGTCAGTTTTCATTAATTGCTAGAAACAGGTAACTAGTTGATGGAAACAAGATATAAACACTTACCAAATGAAGGGACAACTCTAGAAATAGGCTACAACTCTAAGTTCTTATTAGATAAGGGAACATTTGACAAGTTCATACAGTAGTTGCTGAACTTGGCTGACCATTTACAGGTTGGAAGTTCAACTTTCCACCGCTTCAAAAAAATGAAAAGAACAACAAATTGGTTGAGTTGAACTTGACACATTATGAACTATTATGTATCTCACACTGTTTCTCTTCTAATGCCTAGATGCTAACCAGAATTACAACGTTGGAAACACAGATAAGAAAAAGAATCATGACACAAGATGAAATTGTACTTATCCAACTAAAACATTTGGTTTTTGACAATTACTGCAACTATGCTCCCATGGTATCTAGCATGAACATCAGGAAGTACAAAAGAGGCATGAACAATGAATCACTCCAGCAAAGTCCTGAATGCTTAGATGGATGTTGAATATTACCAGAAGAGATAAACTGCATTACAAAGACATTAGAGAAAGACTTAGAGTGGCTTCTATTTCAAATAAGTTACAAGGATGGCAACTTAAATGGTTTGGGCATGTGCAAAGAAGAGTAGACAACGAGCCTATAAAAAAAGTTGCTACATCACTGTTTTAGGAAAGTCACCGAAAGGAAGACTAAAAAGAAAGACATGGGAAAAAACAACTGAAGATGATTTGAAGAAACTACAAATAAACAAAGATCTAACTCTTCATAGAGGTGAATGGCAAAAAAGAACTCATGTAGCTGACCTCATATTGTTGAGACAAGGTTAAGATGATGATGATGATGATGATGATAGAGCATACCACACCTTTCTATAAAACCAAAGTTTCCCAATCAACAACATCACATCAACAAAGCTCCTGTAATTCACAAATTCACCATAACTTTTTTGGGTTCACAAAACATCAGATTCCCAACCAAGCATGTCAAACATCTAGCCATCCCGCTAGCACACATGCATGAACATACACTCTAAACCAAAATTCATGAAATACAAAAAAATGATAAAGGGAATCTACAAGATCAAGTGATGACTACAAGAAATAACAAAACTATAGAAAGTTTGATTCACAGACGAAGCTCCATTTTGTTTTTGCCAATTTCTACACCCCAAATGCTAGGATGAAGCTCTAAATGCAAGCCCACCCCAAATGCTAGGAAGAAGCTTCAAATGCAAGCCCAACATCAAAATTTCCCAAAAACAACCACAGTTCTGAATCCAATTCTAGGGGCAGAATTCCTTAAAGCACATCAATGGTGGTGAATCAATTTCACTAGAAAGCACAGAATGGATAAAGGTGCACTTTTGAAGTCAACATCCACATTATAATGTTATTGCATAATGGAATGACCAACTTTATATTTCATGCCTTAAATAAAATATGATAATTTATTCACAGGATAATTCCATAAGTTTGGCTAATCATTTTTCCCAACTCACTAATCTAGCTAGAGCCACAACCTATACCTAACCTATAAAGACTTCGAATCAAAAATGAATTGAACCCCTAACAATGTCATCATACATACATTATATTCAAATAGCAAATACAAAACCAAACATCATCAAACATAATCATATAGCTTAAGTGCATAAATGTCAATCATCCACTATACACCTAATATACATCATAAACACATTTTGGACTGCTACTCTATCCCCAATCCTCCATTTCTACTAGTCTCATCACTTGTCTAACACATCCCACAAAATTAGTCGATATAATCATAGCATAATTGGGACATCAAAATCATATAATAATAATGCGTTTATATAAAATCATAATAAAGCTCCTAACGACATGTACGAACTAGTCAAACCTACACCCTAGACCTATCCATAGATGTGTAATGAGACATCAACTATACCAAGGGGTCCTATGGAGAGGTTTTACAAAACCAGAATAATCTATCTATTATGGAGGGATAGAGAACACAAATAAACATTTTAACTTGAAATTCAAATGAAACCTCCTAAAGAATACCAAAATTGTTATCTCACAAAGAATCAATCATTTCGACGAAACTATCTTACACTGATGTAGTTTGTTTCTCTAACAATGAAAGAGTAAATTTTACTTTTATATAAATTCTAGAAGTTGTATAAATGCTTTAAGATTTTCTCTAGGCATGGTAATTATTTCTTCTTCTTCTACATGCACTGTTTGAAAACTTAAAAAGTATGTCCATTTATTCTGCTATTGTATTACGAAGTTATCATAACTTTCCATCATGAAAATTTTACTATACCATTCAATCATTGGAGCTGCCATAAGGATACATTTTGAGATATTCCTTTGATTTTATATCAGCCTGCAAATTAGAACAGATTTCAATAGAAAGCTGAATTATGGAAAGTGTAACTTTTATATCAATAATTTGGTAAAACTGAAACTGAACGGTAGTATTGTATCATGTAAGTCTGAGAGAGGCAATAACAATGACAAGATTTGAATAACGGTGTAGAAACGCTAATGATGAATACTTGTCTGATAGGCTCTGGAATACGGTATTTGCAACAAGTTTTAACGATCTCAATGGCAATTTCCAGAGACAAACGATGACCAACTGAAACAAAAATTGGCTTGGAGCACCCTGGGTTAGATCTCAGTGCCTGCAAGTAAGGCATGACATATTATATACACAAGTATTGATATAGAGGGTGAATCCACAGAATGCCGATTATCATTGTACTTCTTTGTCAAGGGCCTACTAGCTTTCCACTAAAAGATACAACAACCAAGATGACAATATCATCCGTTTGTCTTTTATCTTAAAACCAAGATTGTTCTTTGGACTAGTTCTAGGCTGTGGTTAAAGAATCGTGCTTTACTAAAGCAGCACATGCATGTGATCGTATAATACTATAAAAAAAGAAAGAGAAAAAACGTGGCTAAAAATGAAAACAATAATGGAACAAATTGTATTGGAAATTCATATAAATAAACTTACAGCTCCCCATTTCTGACCGGAGTTTCCTTTCAGAGGCAAGATGAATGCATCTTTATTCAAAAAGAACTCTTTTATTTGTGTATTTGCTAGTCCATCTACCATATGCAACTGCATTAGCATGTTAAATTTGAAAGTCAACACAGATATTGTGTCTGGTATCTTATAATGCCCAAAAATAGAAAATGAAATATGGCACAAGCACTATAAACACGGTAGCCTCTTTTGGCAGTAGATAGGAGTCCCCAGTTTAAACTCAATTGAAAAATTCCTTTTCTAGTGATTACTGTGTTATTTATGAATTGTCACTCTCACACACATGCTATAGAACATAATGTGCAAACTTGTTTCATTTAAGGGTGGATGGAGGATGTCATTTTTATGCAAATGTAGGATACAGTACTCCTAAAACCCATGACTAGCACCTCGCATGATCACAAACAATACCTTTAACCATTTTCCTTCTAAGATAATTAGCATGCTAGAAAGATAAGAATCTCTTATGCTTTTAAAATTTATATATATACAAAAAATCGCTACAAGGATTATGGAATTGTAAAGTTTCACAGAAACGTTACAAACTGGTTTATCTGATCATAATGGCATTTTGTTATATACATCAACATTTGATCCTAAGCAGTTGGTCACATGCAAATCAGAGTAGTCCTTAAATACACGATTTGCTAATGGTAAATTTATTTTGTATCTGAAATCTTGTAAGTGTTGCATAATTTTTTTAAGTTATCAAGCTTTTAAATTATTATTTTTATTTGAGAAAGTAAAATGTAGATTGTATAATATATTTCAAGCTCTAAAATTTTGAAAATAGCCTCTGATGATGAATTGCAACCTGATCCTGAGTTGTTTCTAGGTTATGAGAAGAGTCACATCAGATGTTCTCTCCAATATTTGAAAAATCGCAGTTATTATCATTGTGACCCAGATAAATTAGTTTACTGTATTTGAAAGATCACAGTTATAATCAGCTCCAGTTTATGGAAATTTCATGCAAATTTGATGCTCAATCTTCCATGAGTGCAGAAGAGATCATAATAACTAGCCGTTTCTAATCCTCAACTGGATGAAGAACACAATATATCAATTGATCCACGAGAAGATTAAAATAAACTAACTATAACCTTTGGTCATGGACTTTTCAAACATGCTTCATCCCAAACTCTGATTCAACATAGTTTTGAATGTAAATGCTACTAAAATTCATGAAAGAACTCATTCCGTGAAATCAATCTGAAGATCCATCCTAGAAATCATGTTGGGAATGAGAAATTCAAGCTATCTTAAGAGAGAAATTGACTAACACTTCTTCTACTAACTACTTTTATTTACTTCCAAACAAAAATGACATAGCAATTCTGTATCAGTTCAATTCAAGACACATCATGGGGTTTATATGGATTTTACGGAGGATGTGTATTCCTACATGTCATGTGAGAAAGATCCCAATGAACTTTTTAAAACATAACACCATCTAAGCATTACTGTTTCTAACATACTTTTAAAACATAAAAACACTTAACAAACCTATGACAATGTTCCGCAACCTTAAACATAGCAAAACGTAAACTATTTCATAAGCGAGTGAGGAAATTTTTGGAATCAATATTCCCTTCTTCAAAAATTGATGAAGGAAAATGTGCTAAGCTAATTTGCATCTCTCTCTTCAATGTCAGTTATACCAATCTTCTAAAGTAAATAGTTCATCTTGTAAGATTGGAATCTCTTGGTTAAAATATCAGCCACTTGATCATTTGTGTTGATCTATTTGGGAACTAGGATCCCCTCCTTCACCTAATCTTTTATAAAGTAATATTTGATGTCAATGTACTTGGATTTCTTATGAATTGTGTGTTCCTTTGACAGAGATATGGTTGGTGAATCATAGTGCAATTCAATAAGCAATTCCACTTTGAATTCCGATGGCTCAAACAACTTTTTCAGCCAAAGAATGTGTTGGAGAATATCTCACATAGTAACATATCCTACCTTAGCAAACAAACTCACAAAAAAGGTCTTCACCTGAAGCCTTAGTAGATAAACTAACGTTATTTTTCTTTTCATTCTACCAATAGATAGCATCAGGACCATGGAAAATCAGTGCACCTGAAGTAGACTTGCAATCATGTATGCTTCTTTCTCAACTGGAATTAGAATAAGCAAGGAATTTGTCGCCTCCCTTCACATAATTTAATTCAAAATGAAGTGTTCTTCTAATATACTAGGTCAAATGCTTGAGAGCAATTATATGTCACTTTCTTGGTTCTTGCATATGTTAGGAGCTTAGCAATAGAGATAAATTGAACCTAGAAGCCTTGTAAAATTGCAATTCTGCAAAATTTAACAACTTCATCTACCACAAGTCATGCTTTAACACCACAACTTGACCATGTCATGGTCTACATAAACAAAGAATAAATTCAATTTAACGTACTACAACCCATTCACAAGTCAACCATGGGTTGTAGAACATTTAGAAAAGCCCTAGTTGAATCAAGATAAATTCACCATAGGTCTTAATGCCACATCATCTAAGAAATGAATAAGGTAAATTGACAACCGGTCCTAGTAACTCACCACAAGACATGGCATTGGCACCATGACCTCACCATAGGTTGTGGTGATATCAATAATGCACAAATGAAAAACCACAAGCCATGGCTACCTCGTGGTTTGACTTTTAGTAAACCATGACCTAACCATAAGTTGTGATTGAATTGATTTCCTTCGATTTCTTGAGTTTGACAACTCAGATTTAGATGAAACTTATGTTGTTGGATTTGCCCTGATGTCTTCTATCCACAAAAATCTTCCAATGACAGGAATTGGATTGAATTTTATGTAATTAACTCAAACTGAAAATCTTGACCTTTGAACTTCTTGAAATGGGCTGAAATTGAGAATTTTTATTTAACGTTGAATATTCTTCATTGAATAATGAGAGAAATGTTGTGTGAACATAGAGACACTTTTGAAACTTGATGAAAATAATTAAGAGATGATGATTGATGAGTTGAAGAGAAATGATGAAGATAAATTAATGAAAATAGAAATTGTGGATGAGAACACTGAGAAGTTGAAGAGAAATTCGAATTGATACTTGTTACCAAAATTGCCAAAGTATTACAACATGTTTAGGCCTTTTCTTTTTATACAAACCAATGGGGCCAAGCTTGGGCATGATGGCCTAATCTTTTTCCATTAGCAAAAAAGCCTGGAAATGCAGAGACAGTGAATTGGGCCCTTTTAATGATACATCCGCCCATCAATTTAATTTTTATAAAGCATAAATTTGAATTTCCTATAATGTCTACTAGCCCAAGTAAAAGGCAAACAATTTAAGACAAGGCTTTGTTCGTATGTTAAGGAAAATTAGTGAACAATAGAAAATCTTCTAATTAGTCTTGAACTTCTGATTTTGGCATGAATACTTGAATTTTGAAGACCTTGCACTTAAGACTATCTCTAACAGCATAAACACTAGAAAAGAATGAAGTAGCATGCTCGAAATCTGGTCATCACTAGCCCATAAAAAAAAAAAAAAAAACTCATTTTTCCAATCGTGCTTCTATACATGTTAAATCTACAAGTGGAGAGGCATCCTTTCATTCAAACTTGAAATTGTATGTAAAAGGAGTGAATGTAAGCTTTGTGTTAAACAACCAAATTTCTTAAACATTGCTAAAGTAAATTTGCTTTGATGGACCTCTATATGATCATCAAAGTGATCCACTTGGATTTCAAAGAAGTATTTCAAACTACCTAAGTCCATTTCAAATCCAATCATCATATCCTTCAAGTTATTTATCAATTTCTCACATGGAGTCAAACAACACAATATCATCCATAAAAGAGAAATCACAATACAATCAGCATCAACATTCTTGTGGTCCAAAGTGGGATCAGCCACATATGATTTATAACCCTTCTTCAAGAAGTAATCTTGAATATAACAAAATTGTGCCCCAGGTGCTTGTTGTGAATAGAGGTGGAGAAGATACAACAGGTGTGTTTTCTTTACAATTTTATGTGTAATTTATTTGTTTTATAAATAGTACACTTTTTTACATTTTGATCTTCTACATGATTTATTATTTATGGTTGTGCATAATTTAAAAATTACTTAGTGGTAGATTGGGTTTATTTATTTATTTATTTGATGCTATTACTAGAAGGCCATCATTTTTTTTTTTGAGAAAGTGTTCGGGATTCTATTACGGAAAAGAACGAAAATATGTTACAGGAAATTACAACAGGGGGGGTCACCAGCGGTGGCCACACCGAGGGGGAGGGATCCCCTGAGCGAACCCGGCATCTCATCCCGGCCGTCCGGCCGGGGCCGAGGTCCACGGAAAGACATCGAAAAAACACCGATCCCAAAGGGACATAGTGGGGGGGGGCGCCCCCCCACCCGGGGAAGCCAAAACTGGGGGGCGCTCCCCCCCCCTAAAGACAAAAATGGGGGGGGGGGGGGGCCGCCCCCCCACCCGAAGGACGAAAACTCCACATCCCCTTAGGGGTTCGTAGGAAGCTGCCTATAGGCACAGTCGGGGCGAATCAGCTCATGCAAAAGATCCAGAGTGTTTCGGTGCTCTTCCGTGTCCATGAAACTGGCCGCCTCCTGGAAACCCTGCATGGCTACCTGTCTTCTGTTTCTATCATCATTGGAGGTGCCTGCGTCGGGGTGGCAGTGCGCCGAGGTTCGACGGATGTATCTGCGAAGTCCGCCCCAAGAAACCTCACAGCTGATACCTAACGTGAGGTACGGGCACCGTCCCCCACGCAGCCACTGTCTGGCGTTATGCTCGTGGGCATGGTCCAGCTGCCGCTGTCTCTGCTCTTCCTCCTCCGCAAGCCGGGCCCTCTCCTCCTGCTCCGCCTGCTGGCACTGTCTCCGGGACTCAACCTCCTGCGCGAGCTCCTCCCTCACCTGGGCTTTGATTTCATCAATGAGCCGAGCTTTGGCAGCGTCAGCCATGATCTCCTATTGTCTGGCCCGCTCCTGTTCCCTAGCCCGGAACTGGGCCTCTATCTCGTTGTGGGCCTAGGCAAGGGCCTCCGTCCACTTTGCCTCCCACTCCTTTCTTTCCGCCTCTCTGGCTTCCTCCACCACCCTCTTTCGTTGCTCCTCACTCCAGGCGGAGGTTGTAGGGGGGCTGGAGGTTTCTGGGGGGGCGAGGGCCGACCCGTCCTACCACGTGGGGGGGCACCGCTCCCTCGGGGTCCTATGGCCCCGAGTGACGCCAGCACCCCATGGGCCCGAACTCTCCGCCCCCCCCCCCCCCCCCCTCGGAGGGCCGGGGGGCGCTGCTCCCTCGGGGGTCCTGGGGGGCATCTCGATGAGAGCCCCCGAGGGGGCAGAGGAGGAGGGCTGCTGCCCCCCCTCCGCCCCCCGCCACAGTGCCAGAATCACACCCGAATGCCGACCCCGACGCTTGAGGCGGAGGGCCTCCTTAAAATAGAGGGGGAGGTTGACCTGGCAGCCCGTTTTGAGGCAGCGGAGAAAGGTGAAGTGCACGCCCTGCAGTTTGGACCTGTTGCCGGACTGGACAAAGAACCTGTCGACTAGGTCCACCCCACACGCCCAAAGGCGGGGGAGGGCAGATCTAGGCACCTGCCTGCTCTTTGTCCTGAGGATAGGACCGTCAAAGAACAGCTCTGCATCCTGGAGGCCATGGGTTGAGGGTAAGATGGTCTCCCCAGCGATGGGGGCCCCCAGACAATTGGCAATCGCTGCCTCCGTGACCCAGATCTCCCGCCCCCTGAAGAAGGTACGGTCGTTGATCCAGTTTGAAAAGAAAGCATCATCTGCCAAATCTGGGTCCCCCACCAGTCGCTGTAGAGGGACAGCCCACCCACATTGAACCACCAACCTCCAGAGCTCCTCGAATTCCTGAAAGGCGGCGCAGTCTGGTTCGAACGTGGGCGTTTTTCCCATGGCGCTTTCAATTTCTTGCCACGCGAGAGATGCCTGCCAGACCAGCCGCTGTGGAGGAGGGCGCCGCTGCTGTCGAAAAATGAGATTATTTCTGGCTTTCCACGCAATCCAAAGAAGTAGGGAGGCCCATGAATCACCGGTCAGACGCCTCGGGGGGGTGGGGGGCACGGCCGCCGCGCGTCGTGGGCGAAATGGGTGGCAGTTTCGACCGCACCCCCGCATGTTGGACACGTGTCCGTATCGATCATTCCGCGCCGCCGTAACAAAGATCTGACAGGCAGCGCGTCGTGCTATAGCAGCCAAATGAAGAATTTAATTTTTTCAGGCAACCTTCCGCACCAGATCTGCCGCCATGTGTCGCATCGCGGATATTTTTCCGCCATAATGGCTCTGGGCTCGAGGCTTGCCCAACCCGAGGCCTGCATGTAGCGTGTGTGTCTGGCCACCGCCTGCCATGACTTGGAGTCCCGCGCCGTCACCTCCCAGCGAATGTATTTATGGCAAATGATATTAATCCATGGGACCGGGTCCCGATGCGGCCGCGAGAGCCGAAGAACGAGCCGTTGCCGCCCAAGCATCAACTCGTCCTCGAATGTCGTGATGCCCAGGCCGCCAGCGCCGTGTGGGCGCGCCACTTGCTCCCAACGGACCAAGTGCATCTTGCTCCCCCCTCTNTTTCAAACTACCTAAGTCCATTTCAAATCCAATCATCATATCCTTCAAGTTATTTATCAATTTCTCACATGGAGTCAGACAACACAATATCATCCATAAAAGAGAAATCACAATACAATCAGCATCAACATTCTTGTGGTCCAAAGTGGGATCAGCCACATATGATTTATAACCCTTCTTCAAGAAGTAATCTTGAATACAACAAAATTGTGCCCCAGGTGCTTGTTGTGAATAGAGGTGGAGAAGATACAACAGGTGTGTTTTCTTTACAATTTTATGTGTAATTTATTTGTTTTATAAATAGTACACTTTTTTACATTTTGATCTTCTACATGATTTATTATTTATGGTTGTGCATAATTTAAAAATTACTTAGTGGTAGATTGGGTTTATTTATTTATTTATTTGATGCTATTACTAGAAGGTTTATTTCATTTTACATATGTTTTGGCACTTTGGATGCATATTGAATTTCAAGAGACATCAAACTTCATATTGACATTTACTTGAGGTCAAATTCCTAGTCTGCTATTTCCGTATTATAGTTTTCTGCATGTATATTTGATTGCACAAGTTAAAGTAATTGTTGATTATGTTAATTTGATTGCATGTTTGGATCTTCTATGAAATATTGAGTTTTAATGATTGGCTAATTTTGGGGGAAGAAAACTTATCGTTGCATTTTTGGGCAGCATTTTAGGTGCAATGGGTGCTAACTCTAGATCCCTATGAAAGGGCATTGTAATAGATAAAAGGTATATGGCTAACACTTTTGTAACATTTATATTCTTACATCAAAACTATAATGGTAGACATAAGGATAAAAATAATCTTACATTCTTTCCAATACCAATCGATGGAAGACAACTCAACACACCAAGGTAACAAGCCAAGCCAAATCCTACATTCAAAAGTATAAATAAAATTTATAAATAAAAATGCAAATATAATAATAAATTTTATCAAGTAGTAGTTAAAGTATCCTTTGGTGGACCTTGCAAAGGAAAAACATCTCTGATAAATATACTAAAGTGATTCAAGACATGTATGAATGAGCTACTATTAGAATTAGAACAACTTATAAAATCACATCTAATTTTTCAACCAGAGTAGGTTTATACCAAGGGTATGCACCTAGGCCATATTTATTTGCTATTGTTATTGATAAATTAACAAATATAATAGAAGATGAAATCCTTGGTGCATGTTATTTGTAGATGATATTGTGTTAGTGGATACAAGTTGAGAAAACATTGCTTTTAACATGGAAAAGTAGAGACATGCTCTAGAATTAACAAGTTTGAAAATTAGTAGAAGTAAAAAAGAATATACAAAATGTAATTTCAACAAAAGCATAATAATGTGGAAAAATAAAAATAACAATTTAAGAACAAAAAGTCCCACATTGCAAATAGTTTCACTACATGGGATCAATGCTCTAACTAGATGTGAAATTAATTTAAAAAATTATAAAAAAAGTGATTGAGGATAGTCAAAACAAAGATAGGTTAGTTATGTTTTATACGATAAAAGAATCCCAATAAAACTAAAGGGAAAATTTTATAGGATAGTAATCAAGCCTGCTATCATATATGGTGTTAAATGTTGCGTAGTACAAAAGATGCATAAACAACAAATCAATATGACAAAAGTGTGAATGTTTAGATGGATTTTGAATGTTACAAGAGATAAATTGCACAATATAAACATTACAAAAAGGCTTGGAGTGGCTTCTATTTTAGATGAGCTACAAGAATGGCATCTTAGATGGTTTGGGCATGTCCAAAGAAAATTAGATAACAAGCCTATTAAGAAAAAATTGCGTAGCACAGGAGGTCAACCGATGGCACGAGGAGGGAAACGAGGATGATTGGAGGCCACGCAATGGGGGGAAAAACCTTGGTGATGCTAGAGGAGGTCCAAGGAGCCTGATGGCAATGGGGGCACCTCAAGGCCAAGTGAAAGCCTGTCTCAGAGACCTACATGGACCCCTAGGGATGGAGGAATTGAGTCCATTTCTAGGTCAGGAAGAACAATGCGGACACAAGTGGAGGGGCCATCACAAGATGGGTTGCACACCATGGAACTAAGCCTAATTGGCAAGTTTGTTTCCTCTAGGTCCTGGCCTAGGTTAGATCTTATTAAGTGGTGGGTGGTTACTTCCTAGGCCATGGGGGAGGTTCAGGTCTGGTTGCTCGCAAGGGATCTACCTCTCTTCCTTTTTAAGTCCCTGAAAGATCGAGATTGTGTTTTGCTAGGGGGGCCTTGGTTCTTTGAGGCTCGGGGTTTGGCCGTTATGCATTGGAGGCCTTAGGGGCACCAAGAGGTTGGTTTGTTCTTATAGGCTTGGGTTTGGATCCCTGTTTCCAACATCGCCTGGGAACTCTGGACTAAGAAGTTTCTGTGGCCCCTAGTGGGCCAATTTGGGGAGTTTATCTCCTTCAACAAGTTCACAGCATCCAAAGAGTAGATGGGATACACAAGATTTTGCATCTAGCGATCTCTATCATCTTGTGACATACTGAAGGAGGTCATCCTCAACCTTCCTTTTAAGAAGAAGAAATTGTCCATTGAGTATGAAAACATGCATTCTGATGGTCCGATGCTAGCCCAACAACCTTGGGGATGCCTAGCATCCTATGGGACTTGTGGCTTAGGCAATCATTCTACTTAGGATTATAGGGTGCATCCCTAGGCCTTGAGGCCAAACGGGAAACCTGAAGCTAATGGTTGGTTGCTAGTGGAGGAAAAGGGAAGGGTGTCCCTGCTTCCCTCCCCTCCCCTAGGTTGTGTGGGGAGCACTAGCGGGGTGGGGGTGGTGAGCCACCCCAACCCACCCCCACCCCCAAGCCTCGCCCCAACGTCAATTTGAGGAGGTTGAAGTGGGGGTCATTTCTCTTATGCCTCCCGGTCCCTCTATTCAAATGGAGATAGCTATGAGCCCACCCCCTATTGCTATTTCCCCCAGGAGAGGGGGGCATGGAGGGGGTGGGGATAGAGGGCTCCCACTTCTAGGGAGCTGGGTGTCAGCAGTGCATGGTTCCTCCCAACCTCCACTCAATCCAATGGCTAGAAAGATCTTGAGAGAAGATGCACATGGCTTTGTTGTTGGTAAGGAACCTCGAAAGGTTAGGAGACCATCAAAACAAGAGATGTGGCAGAAAAAGATGCAACTGGATATTGACTTGAGGTCTCAAACAACCCTAAAGGGGGCTTACAAAAAATAGTCTACAAATAGACCATGAAGGTTCTATCATGGAACTACAAGGACCAAGGTACCCCCTACAAATGAAGTACCCTAAAGGATTTGGTGCATGATGAAGGCTACTCGATGATGACCTCCAAGAGACCAAGCTGCACACTACCAACTGTAATCTCCTACAATGGCAGGGCTAGTTCTGTCATTTTGTGGATTGCATGGGCCAGGCTGGAGGATTGGCTACCCTCTCTAGGACCACCTTTGATGTCACGGATGAGTCTGGTTGGAGTCTTATAGTGTCCATACATGCAATCAAGCTCTAGGTCACAAACTTCTATGACCCTTAATGTTGGGATGAGCACCTCCAGGAGCTCCTCAAGATTGCTGGTCAGGCTCTTGATCATCAAGCGTGGTTACTCATTGGGGATTTTAATCAAAGATTGCATGCAAGGGAGAAAACTGGGGATGAGACTGACTCTCTACTTGGAAGCCATGAGTTTATTCAATTTCTTCAATCATATGATCTTGTGAACCTTGATATTCAAGGTTGCAAGTTCACCTAGAGTAATCAGCAAAAAGGCAAAGACTAGGTCCTCTCCCACATTGACAGGGTTTGGGTCAGTGTTGAGGTCCTTATGGGTCACAAGGTTGTGGTTTATGGTCATGAGTGGCAGGCTTTTGACCATCGTACTCTTGTCTACTCTATGTGTAACTTTGACAGGCTTGCTCCAAGTCCTTTTTGTTTTGAGCATGTATGGTTAACTAAGGGATGGTTGCACAAGCTGGTCAATGAGATCTAGGGTGGGTATCCCACCCACATAGATCCCTAGGCCTTTCTTTAGCAAGGGCTCCTCGGCTTCCAAAGACAGATTAGGAACATGCATGCCACTCAGAAGTACTCCTTTCAAGATACCAGGGCTAGCCTCCAACAACAACTATTGAATATTCAAGTCATGCAAGAGAATGGTGAAGCCCTAGAGGAAGAGGAGCATAACCTGTTGATGGAGCTCCAGTCACTGGTGAAGAAGAGCAATACTGGAGAGAGAAATCTAGGATGCAATGGCTTAGGGAGGAAGACAGAAACACTCGATTCTTCTTTGATGCTGCAAAAGCTAATAATCAAAGCAAGAGGATACACCACATTCTTCAAGGACAAACTAACTTGCATAATACACAAGATATTGCTCAAGAGATGTAAAAGTATTAGGCTAGGGTTTGGTCTTTGGAAAGGGGGACGGTTCCTCCCCTATAGGGGAAACCTAGTGGAGGACTAAAAGTTCATCCAACCACATCCGTTAGTGTTGCTTGTAAAATAAAACTTGAAACAAGTGAGTCACACAAATGTTTGATATTTTCTAGCTTCGCAGGTGATGAGAAGTGTTAGCAATCACCTTTGACAATGCTATTTTGTTAAGATGTCATAGTGCTACTAACGTCAAATGATATGCAATAGTTGCATCAATCCTTAGAATTGTGAGAAGTGACAAAGTCTTATCCTATCAACAACTTGTTAAGTCTAATGAGAGAAAGGTATGTAGGCCTTGTAATCATTCCATCACTATGAGTTACATCCCTATTAGTTGCTAATGTAAGCATAATTTCATGTTTTTAGAGGATTGGAAAAAAATTGTATTGATCTGTAGAAGGTGGTTATTAGGGGTCTTATAGCACTAAAACCAAAAAGAAAAAACCAAGATCAAAGCACAGTATTGTGACCCTTAGCTCAACATGTCAACCTAGGGTCATGTCCTAGGTAACACATTATAAATCAACTCCTTAACATTTAAAAACAAAATCCTTCATAACTTTCCAATTTTTTCAATTAATTTTTTTTCGAAAAGTAGCACAACCTACTATTTTTCTAAAAGTCACGAATTTTTGCTGAATATTTTGAATAATTGGCACAAGTTTCTAAAAAAATTTGATTGTAAAATTTTAGACAACAAAAATGCTAATGCCTTATTAGAACAAAATAATATAATTCATTCAAACATTATAGGTTTTTACATTAAAAAAACAAGCATAGAATTGTAAAGATGATGCTATATAGAATACTACAATATTTTGAGTTAGTGACATGTATAGCATATCTTAGTACCAATAAAATAAAGGAACTTATGCACAGTATGTCACATTTATATAGTTATACATTTATTATATTTACATAAATCTAAAACTAAATTTTTATTTAGTTCACTAATACCCTTTGGATCTATCAAACCAATTTCAAAATGCCTTTTACAGAATTCATTTTGTACATAACTTAACGTAGCCCACTAGAAATGAACTTGTGACTTGGGTATTTCTAGCCAAGACTCTTACCACTAAGCTAACACCTCATTGTATATAAACTCTCTTATCCTATCTAGAATTAAAATCAAAATCTTTGAAGTTTTTATTTTACATATCACAAAAATTTTCCAATGACTTTTTCTTGAACTTTTGCCAACTTTTGCAATTTTGCAACTTATTAAAGCAGCCAATAAAATTGATTTGCCAACTTTTCAATTTTTAGTTATAATAAAAAAAAATTAAAATTGAACTTGAATGCAGCAGCAAATTAAAACAATACAATGTCAAACTAAAACCTTACATCAATTTGAATTTAATATAAACACAGTGCTTGTATTTTTAAACTTCTACAATGTCAAACTAAATCCTTACATCAATTTGATTTCGATATAAACACAGTAGTTGTATTTCTAAACTTCTACAATGCAAAACTAAATCCTTACATCAATATGAATTCAATTTGGTGGTAGGCAAACATATGTACCTCTAGGATGTAGAATTCCATTTCCATCAACCATAATTAACTGTTTATGTCATTAAAAAATGCAAACACAATTATTAAAACAAAACCAATATACCAAAGAGAATGAAGATTACAATAAATGAACATCAATTAAGAATTTAAAATAAGTTAAAGGCCTACAATCTTCTGCTAAATATAATAAATTTTCATCATTTTTGATAGTCCACAATGAGATTCTATAGAAATAACCTACATCATCCATAAAACCAAAAAATTTTGTTATTTTCATGTCTAATATAAGAGTTTGGGTGTTCCACTTTGCATTGTTAAAATGTATGTGACTTGGATGTCACGTGAATTTGCCCAAGTTTTTTTTGGAGGCGTTGTGCAAAGAGCATAGAGGTCAACACTCAAGATTAATCCTTGCGTTGTGGTGGGCAATGTTGCTGAGGCCAACACTAGGGCCTACGTTGCCTTGTAAAGTTGTTTACTCTTATCGCCCAATGCCGTAGCAAGGGGCTGCTTTTCAATGTGCTGTTGAGGGTTCGAACATGTTGGATATGGCAATGCATGTCACTAATGATTCGAAGGGTTCTGACACGATAGTGGCGTGGGATATATCAGCTAAGCTTTTGCATGTGGCAAAAAAGGTAGCGGAAAAGGCCACAAAAGATGAACGTAGGGTCTGGGAAGCTAAGTGGTGCACCCACGAGGAAGCATTTCAACATGCAGAAGCTCAATTGGAAGCTCAATTCATGGAGAAAGAAAAAGAGCTGCTGCAACAACATGCAATCTGTGAAGAGAGTGCTAAGGCAATGTTGATTGATGAACTGAGGACCCAAATCAGGGAGCAGCTGCAACATGAAGAGGAGCAATGGTAGGAGCTAGAGAGGTTGGAGCAAGTTGCCAAGGAGCAGGAGCAAGAGGAAGCAAAACAACTGCAAAGGCAACTAGACAGAGCACATGCCCAAAATGCCAAGATGTAGCTAAGAAGTGGGTGCTGCCCCTACCAAGTGCTGAACATTCACAAACACCACATGGTGGGCTCTTCACTGACACATCTGAAGATCCTCATTCAAACTCCATTTTGATGAAAAAGGAATTGCCAACCACTATGCCAGGAAAGAGGCTACTTTCAAAGACTTCCAAGATGCAACCACTTTTGTCAACTCAGAGCACCATCGAGAGGTGCTAAATGGTATCCACAATCAAGAAATTCCTAATGGTACCTATCTAAATCTGCCCAAATGTCTATAGTGTGTCTATTCTTTGGAGGGATCTGAGGGTTCCACAAATTGTTCTTAGGTTTCTTTTGTCTTGTCTCTTGGCTATTGGGAGTGTGTGGGGCGATTCATGAGGCCCCAAGTTTTGCATGGTTGGTAGTTGGGTAAGGGTTCTGTTTATGAAAGATTTTTGAGGGCCAACGGCCTGGCCAATTTTTCAGTCATTTGGGGGGAGTCACACACACACACCCCCCCCCCCCCCCACAATGCAGTGTACAAAATATATCTTGATTGTACGATTCTTATTTCAAATTGCTTCGTAATATAATCCCAAACATTTTCTTAAAAAGATGGTGGCAGCCAACTTTGCAGTTGCTATCATAGAGGCCAAAGTAAAGGCTGTAACAGAATGACCTAGGAAGTAGGCCAAGATGAAGTGGAGAAAAAATCTTAAAACTGATGATGAAATGATAAAAAATTCTCACCACTAGGTTGTCCTTTTAAGTGCTTGGGGCTTGCAAAGGAGGCCCCATCAAGGAAATTTGCAACACTTATAGAAAAATGTTCAGTCAGCTTCAGCCTGATAAAAATCCAAGAGGGACTCAAGGGTTCATGAAGATTTATTGAAGTCAATTTAGTTTTTCAGATGCTTGACATAATTCACTCTAGAATGTTTAGGATGGTCTTTTGGTCCATATCTCTGGCTTGTTGCCTGTCACTTTATGGATGTCAAGGGTTGTTATGCCCTACTGTGTTTGAAGAAAGAAACATACATTCCACTAATGCAAATATTGTATAGATTGGGTCTGGTTGGTGAGTGCTTTCTGTTCCTTTTTTTGGGGGGAAGGAAGGACAAAATTTCAAGTTTTTGTAAATCTTATATGTACGAAGAAATGAGTTCATTCCATTCTCCTTGGTGGATGACCCCACCTGATTTTGTACATTTGTATACCTTCTACACTTTTTGAATTGAAACAACATCATGACTTCCTTCAAACAGAAAAATTTCAAAAGCATGTAGCCATGCTGTAGAATAGCATAGAAAATGTGACGGTAGAGGCAGAAGATTTGTTTGTTATCTAAAAGCATCACAAATAAATCTTGTTGTTAATACTTGTAATTTGTATCCAACGGTTCACAAGTTCAACTCCAATAAGTTATATTGAGATATAGAGTAAATGTGCTTTGAAAAAAGGCTGAAACTGAACTTTATCTAATAAATCCTAATGGTCTTGCGGTCTCCATATGAATGTAATAAAATAAACTTGAGTTTCAATGTCAAATGTCTGAAGTTCGTAGGCTCTAGAGGGAGGTTTTTTTTTTTTTTTCCTTTTCAATAGGAAATAATTTACCATTATACAATACAGCTTATGGAGGGCATAGGCCAATCCACAGTGAAAGCTAAACTACCAAACATGGAGTTGTCTAAAAGCAAACTTAATAGCCATGCTGCTAAGCAAATCTTTTAAGCTTTAAACAAGCACCATTTATAGCTGCTCAGTAGATTAATCTAGCTTTAAATAAAAAAAAACACTCAAAGAAATTAATCAAATGGAAGGCAGTAGTATAGTTGATAATACGAACAGAGCAAATCACCTGAGGATAACAAGGATGGAGTTTTTCCTTCACCTTGTATAGAAGTCTTGACAATAAAGGTCCCTGGAAAATGGAACATCCAAAATACAATTTAATTCTTCACTTTATCAAATAGAATCAGAATCATAGACCAGTTGACAGCTGTGATTCTAAAACATTACTCTAAAAACAGCACTGCAGCAATTTCTCTAATAATGAAATAATTAGGAATTCATTCTTCATTGAGTTNTAGTGGTAGATTGGGTTTATTTATTTATTTATTTGATGCTATTACTAGAAGGCCATCATTTTTTTTTTTGAGAAAGTGTTCGGGATTCTATTACGGAAAAGAACGAAAATATGTTACAGGAAATTACAACAGGGGGGGTCACCAGCGGTGGCCACACCGAGGGGGAGGGATCCCCTGAGCGAACCCGGCATCTCATCCCGGCCGTCCGGCCGGGGCCAAGGTCCACAGAAAGACATCGAAAAAACACCGATCCCAAAGGGACATAGTGGGGGGGGCGCCCCCCCACCCGGGGAAGCCAAAACTGGGGGGCGCTCCCCCCCCCCAAAGCCAAAACTGGGGGAAAATTACTAGGAAGTATTTTCCCAAGCGCACAATTTTTCACATGAACTGATACATTTAGTGCCATGTACTAATTAATTTGTGTTATATATGATATATTTGAAATATGCCTAACAATCTGTTGTTATTAGGTTTGTACCTTACAAACTTTCTAACAGAAAGTGGGAAACCAGTAAAGAGACATTACCTCCCTGAATGCGAGGAAGCCGGGAATATATGGCACTATTAACTGGGAGATTTCAAAATCCTCATAAACAGTGATTAAGGTATCCCCTTCAACAACCACAAGTGCACCACAAGCAATAGCTGAATTTTCTTTTCTAAAACTGATGCCAAGCCCTCCAATGTATTGCAAGTTATTTATGATTTTGTGTTCATGAGTTTTAGAACCTGTGGGTGAAAGCTTCCATGGGATGTCATCTTCCAATATTAGTTGTTTCTTTAAGCAAGCCTGCTCCCTAATAATAAACGGAGAATTTAAAAGGTTCTCATTAGTCAAGAAAAATCCATAGTTAGATAAAACAATAAATATTCTATATGAAGAACAGAAGAAGCAATGTATTTTAAAGGTTTGTTGCTATTTGATGGACAAGAAAAGGCCAAAAAGAAAATTTTCACATTTTTCTCTAACAGTCACTACATAAGCATGATAGATAAAGCCTTAGTGTTTGCTTTTATTTTCTACTATGAAACATTGTATATTTTGCATGTTGTTATTGTATCTACCTAAACAATATATCATTCTAGGACATATAGAAAAAAAATTTATGTTGCAAGCGAAGTTTGAACATGAAATTTATCACTTAATGAATTAACAGTTAGTAGAGTAGAACAAAGAATAAAAAATTTATTGTTATTAGAGGTTGTCTGTTAGAGAATGAGGCATTCTAAATGTGTATTTACAGTACCAGCAAACCATAAGAGTGTTTGCCTTTTACAATACTCTTTGTTTTGCATGAACAATCACACTTACCAAAAAAAATCAAAATGTTGAGCTAAAGGCAATGATTTGTTAGGCAATTTTTATAGATTTCCTAATAATGAACAAAAACAAACATAACAAAGTGGACCATCCAGGCTGAATTTTCATAATGGAATTTGTGCCTAGCCTATAGGTTGTTTGACGTACACAGACTGCATGAATTCACGATGCATTAGTTGGATGCACATTAATAGATTTTGTAAGATGCACTCATGCTTATAATGAAAGGTCATAATTTCAATAGGTTACATCTTTTACTTTTATGCACAACTCATAACAGTGAAATATGTTGTTGCAGTTCCAAAATGGTGCCAAGGGCTTCATCTAGCTCCTTACCACAATCACTGAACCTAAAGATGCTAACTGCATAAATTTTAAAGGCTTTCAATAAAGACGGTTGCACCAACAAGCATATATTGATCAGGCAGAGTTGTATGGTATTCCATGTGAGATGTATTATTGTATTACATCAACACTGCTTATCTCTTTAATAGAATCATTCATGACATTGAAAGTTATTTGAAACCAATTCCATGGTGTTTTAGACAAATCAAATTCAAAGTAAATAAATTCCACTTAGTTTTCTAACAGCGTTATAAACTCTGTATACTATTTTGCACTTGGCAGAAAAGGCAACTGCATTCACCAAACAGATGTTAATCTATTCTTATTTTAAAGAGGCATAGGGTTTATTGTAACGGGGATAATATCAGTGAAGGTTTATTGAATGGCCAGATTTACAGGATAATTTTTGGTCCATTGCTTTAGGAGCTAACTGTTTCAATGAATTCTTGAGTCATTTAACGCCTTTTAGTTGCAGGTTTTTCTCTAAAAAACTTGACTATTTTTGTCTGGGTTTACTATAATTTCGCATTCAATATTCAAATTTGATTGCAATCTATGCATGACCTCTGGTGTTCAATATTAGTTGTATTGATGTAACGGCAAATTTATGTTCTGGCATTAGAAAAGGAAAGCAACACAAATGCAAATTCATTTTAAAGGGGGGAAATTTCAAAATTTCAATTCTAGCAGTGGGGCTAGAATATATATGGATATTATGCTATACCGGATCCATTTTTCCTCCTGAGAATCAAAGCTGCCATCCATGGGGCTTCAATGTAGGTCTGGTAGATTGATTAATCATAAATCCTCTAGATAGATTCTCAACAAACACCACTGCAACACTGCAATACTAATTTACCAAAAATTCAACCCCTAAATCTAACCATGGAAAATTTTAAGATTGCCCACCTGTCAACGTTAAATTGGAAGCGACTTGCCGCATCTTAATCCTGATCTCTGGTGTGTCTATGCAATCATGACCAATTTCTCCAAAAAAAATGTGTAATTTTGATCAAAATGTGTACAGTGGTAATTCGCTTAGCAATTGCTTTCCTTTCTTTTGTTTCCTCCATCGTGATGGGCGTCACCTTTGGAACATGACTTCCATTTAAAGAAAAATAAACATAAAGGATATTGTTACAATAACTAAATAAATATTCTTTATGATAGCAAAACTTACAAGAATTAGGAAAATTATAATAGGTAATTCATTAAATATGAGTCTTTCCAAAGACTAATAATTTCTTGTTCATCTTTCTTAAAAATCAACATAAAATTATATAATGTGGGGGTGTTGGAACCCAAAATAATTGAAACATAGGTGCACCCCAAAATTTATAGAAGGTTACAACTTACAACTCCATAGTAGAGTTGAACCTATGACCTAGGGTTATTAGGCTAAGACCCATACCACTAGGCTAACACCTCATTGTTAAAAAATTATATAAGTTGACAAAACCGGAAACTTTAACATGTTCTTCAAATTGGACATCAAAATCTATAGCTCACTTATGAATGATAACACTGCATACTTATATATAAAAGACCCTATATCTAGAGCACATTGCACCATTGAAGCATTGCCTAACTCAACAAGCAAAAAAAAAAACAAAAATAATACCTTGTATGAAAGAATTGGATGTCATGATTTTTTATTCACATCATTTAATTGTGAAAAGAAACTTCAATTACAAGACAATTAATCCAAAATTTGAATGAAAACATATTGTGATGAAAGATCAACAACATTCTCTACAAAGCAACAACATTCTCTACAAAGCAAGGGCTTAGGTCTAGATGTGTTAAAGTAGGAGGATGTCTTGGCTTTTTTAAGGGAACAATGTCTCATGTATTTCCCAATGCTCTTTATGAATGTTGTACATGTGCCTTGCATTGGTTCAATCATTTATATGATTATCAAAATGTCTTCACAATGCTCCTAATGCACGGACTAATATGTGATGTATGTATTTTGTACCTACTGTACTGACCTAAATCATCGGTGTAAGGTTGGAAGGGAAAACAAACACCGAAAGATCGTCAAACAGGCACAACTGACCCTACCTTCGCTTGAGGGCAAGCTGGAAAAGGAAACAAAGGCAGAGCACCTTGGATGGTCTGCACACAAATCAACCAAGAACTTCCCCGAGCGTATACTATGGCTTTTGCTAGGGTTTCGTAACTAATGATGTACGGAATGTAAACAGTAATGTATGAAATGCAAACAATGTATACGAAACTGTATTACAAACAAAACGTAAAATGAACTTTCAAATAGAGCAAACAATATAATGGCTGGCAAAATGAACTATATTTTATTGCTTAGAAAGGATGTGCACCGGTCAAAGCGGTGTAGCATCTTCACAAAATATAGTTGATTTCATAGCGGTGTAGCATCAAAGGGAACTGAATAAAATTAGAGATAAAGTTTGGGAAGCCTTACCATGGTGTATTTGGTATACATTATGGAAAGAAAGAAACATTCGGCTTTTTTAGCAAAAGCATTGTTACCCAGAACCATTATGGACAAAAGCCTTAATGTTATAACAAGACCTAGCACATTAGAGAAGGAATTGTCACTGGTAAACCAATGTTGAATCTATTTCTTAGACTAATTCTATTTTGTGTTATAATACATAGGTGCATGATATGTCTATCATTAGGAATGATTTTCACTGTTCTTTGGAACATGTATTCAAAGTTTTTATTATGAATTGTTATTGTGACCTAGCCGCTATAGATCCAAGGTCTGCCATTTACTCACCCAAAAAAATGGAATAAAGAATAAAAAATGTCTGTCAATTTCAATGTGCTTTGTTTTGTCATGTTGGACAGGCAGCTGTATTATCACAATAGCAAGAAAGGTCTATCATTTGTCATCCCCAAGTCTTGCATAAAGTTCTTAAGCCATAAGAGTTCACAAACCCTATGTGCCACAGCTCTATGTTCTACTTCTGCACTACATCTTTGAACCACTGTTTGCTACTTACTATGCCAGGTGACTAAGCTTCCAACAATAAATACACAATATCCTGATCTAGACCTCTTATCATCGGGTGATCCAACTCAATCAGGCATCTCAAATGGTCATGATTTGAAAATAACAGTCCCAATTTCCATTTTCTAAATTACATAAGAAGAACAATCTGATCCATTCAAACTTTCTGTAGTTTTCTTTTTGACACTAGAATTTTTCGAAAACTCCATTGTTAATGCAAAAAACAATGCTTTCTTAATAAAAAAATTTAAGCAAATAAAATGTCTAACCGCTACTCATGGTAACAAACCTCCGTTCTAATATTAAAATTGTGCACACAAAAAATGTTCATGATAGTAACAAACCTGAAGGGCTCTCCAGTGCGAGTGTGCACGGAACAGGTTCCAAAGTAGAAAAATGTTTGGGAGAGGAAGGACCTGACAGTGTCATACATACAACATGAAACTGCATTTTATGTAATTTCAACATATAAAGAAAGCATCTTCTACCATTTTTGAGTGATACTGTAACTTCCAGAAACCTGTGCCTCCTGGGAATGCATTCCCGGGAAAAATCCCATGTCCCGCATGTTCTGGGAACGTTAGAGCATTCCTGGAACGGCAGGAACTCGATGGGAACATTTGGAAAGCAATGTTTTAAACGTTTATAAAGTAAATTGAAAAGTAAATGCACAGAAGTCGTAACTTAAACATAGAGTTTTAGTTTTTTATTTTAAAAAACTGATTTTTACTCTAACCTCAATGTTTCAAATTGCTATTGTACATAATTTCAATTATTTAATGTTATTGTTATCGAAGAGGCATAAAGTTAAAACTAATAAAATAATGTTACATGTTTATAGAACTTTTTATTTATTTTTAATATTTTCTTAATTGATACATATTATTAAATATAATATACATGTTTCATTCGTATATGCATGCAAGTTTCTGACCCATTCCATAAAAACACCTGACGTTCCTGAACTCATTTGGGTCCCATGTTCCCAAACCCAATAAGGCATAGGCAGAAACAACTGATATAAAACTAGTTTGAAATACATTTGTATTAACGTCAGAGAAAAAAAATCATATTTATGTTGTTACGTTGTAAATGAATTAAAGGAAACTGCCATGCCAGAAGTAAATCCAAATGGGTAAGGGAAAACTTAACACAACGAAGAAATAAAACTTCATGCATTTGTATTCATGAATGTTTCTCCTTGGTGGCTTCCACAGTTTTTATTTCTAAATTTAAATAATAAGAAATAAATGCTGGATGGGAATTATTTGCATCTCATCTTTGTACAGCATTTCTGTTCCAAATATCATTGTTTGAAATGTTTTTTATTCTGAACTCCTTTTTCTGGTTTACATTGATTAAGACTTTTAGAGACGATTCAATTAGGAAGCAGGTTCATCATTTTATCTATCATCAACTGAGAGCTTGCTTTACTCAAAGAGGAAAGTACCAATTTGATAATACTAACAAATGACCGTAAGAAATGTGGAGATTGAGAAAAGTAACTACAACAGTGAGTTCTTCTATAGGGAGGAGAAAGGGTATGGCAAACACATGATAGGTTTAGCAAAGGAAGAGGAAGACTATCATTAAAAGGTTCATAAAATCATCTTTTATCATTTTATATGTCATAAATTAACATTATCTTACGCATTTGATAATATTAACATCTGGCCTACCAAGTGGGGCGATTGAGGAGCAGATACAACAGCGAAATCCAAAGCAGTTGAATATTAGAATACAACTTGAAAGGTCTTTTGCAAGATTACCTTTAGCATAAGATCAGCCATGCAGACCATCAGGTATATACTTTGAGACTCAACCAAGAATGTACAAAGACTTCATCCAACTTTACCATGAATGATATGACATGAACTTTTTGAATGTGCAATGCTTTTGAGGCAATACAATATTTTCTGTCAGGAATACTTAAGTTCAACATCATTAAAGACACTAGATCTATATTTTTTAAGGATATATTAAAGAGTAGTATTATTTTATGACTCTAAAATTCACATCTATTCAAGCAGATAAAATATGGATAAGATTTTCTTTAATTGCCTCATAGAAACAGTTGCATATCACTTTTAGGGATATTATAGAAAAACGTCAACTAAAGAATAGGGGGTTTGACTGTTTCAAAAAGGATTCTAACCCAGAGCCTTCATGCTCATCCTACCATGCAGGGTCCTAGAAGGGTTAGTAGATGAGCGAAAGTCTAATTTCTTTGAGTGGCTGTGCCCAAGCTCAAACCCATAGTTTCTGACTTGAGAAACAAGCACCTTACCATCAGTCCAAATAATGGTACCACTATTCTTAAAATGCTTTAAATGCCAAAAAATCTATTGCAGTGCTGGTCAACCCCACAATGCTTCACTTTTTCCATGATTAGAGTAACTATCCCTAGTTAATTCCCTGATTTGAAATAAATAATGTTATTGTTGGTGCTGTTGAACCCAATTAAATGTTTCCTGCATTTTTCATCTATAACAGTTTATTATAAAAATTAATATCGAATTGAGAGGCTTGACTGAGTAGTCATTTTAGAGATTACAATTATAGAATGTACGAGATTAGAAGCTTGAAATAGCATGAAACATATGTATTATCCCACTACTATGAATGATAAAATTTCCAAATTGTTATCAACAATCTAATTCCCTGTTATACTAAAATTTGAAACTCAAAAAAATAGTAAATTTAACTTTAAAATGGTAACAAACCAAGTAAAAGAATTAGCTTATTAAAATGTTGAACCCAAAAAACATAAGTGATGCGCACACATGAAATGCAATAGCATCTCAATCTTTGAAAACACTTAATCATATCTTCTAACCCCAAACATAAAAATACATTATATACATGAATAAGAAAAGCTGCATTCTATGCTACTCAGTACTCACCGAAAAAAGAGCTGTAATTGGAAGAAACCCCATAGAGATGTACATATATCTTCGGTGGTAAATTGCACCACTGGGAGAAAACATAAATTTATAAAATTTGTATTTCTTCATGGGGAATCATCAAAAAATAAAATATTTACAAGCACAGGGTTTTTCATTAATCAGAGATATACGTTATAACTGGAATACAAGAAAACTCAAAAAACAAATCTCCTTTGAAATACATTGCAAACAATTATCAAATTAAAACAATACACCTGCATTTTCTAGAAGGATGAAATAGTAAAGTTGGTAAAATTGACCTATGAAATGATCAAATACAAACATTAATATCAGATATCTTATACAATAAAAAAAACGTTTCCAAAGAACCCAGGTGCATCGGATCTGGCACACTTCTGCCCTATCGATGTGTGCAATATTCTACTAAGGCTTTTTTCCAAGATGCTGGTGAGCAGGTTATTGCCCCTCATGCCTAAGCTGGTAGGGGAACACCAGGCAGGTTTTGTGCAGGGCCGGTTCATACAAGACCAAGTGATCCTCCTACAGGAGGTTATTCATGCCATGAAGGAAGCTAGTTTCCCAGGCATGTGCCTGAAATTAGACATCACAAAAGCCTATGGTACAGTCAGTTAGGAGGCTTTGGCTACAGTTATGAGGATGAAAGGCTTGGATGTGCAATTTATTAAATTTTTGCATTCATCTTCAAGCTTCTGGGGCATACTCTTTTGACATCAGGGGGCAATTGTGGGGCTTTTCCTCCCCTAGTAGAGGCTCACAACAGGGGGACCCCCTGTCCCTGCTTTTGTTTATCCTGGTGATGGATACTCTCCAATATTATTGGAAAGCTGAAGGTATCAAAGGACCTGAGATTGCGGGAGTGGAATGTCTTGCTGAACATTATGCAGATGACACTATGCTTCGAACATAAGCAGGGGTCCCTTAGGCATGTGGCGTGGATAGGGCCCTCAGCCCGATGGCAGGGGAGCTTGGGCTCGAAATAAATCGGGGCAAGTCCTCACTACATCTAATTAACATTGATACAAGGGTTGCAGGTTATATCTCACAGGAGTCGAGAATTCTTCGTGGATCATCGACAAACTCATATCTTGGGATTCCCTTGTTTGAATGGGGGAAGAAAAGGACATGGCTAAAGTTGATTCAGCATTAGGAGTGTCAGGTAGGAAACTAGGTCAACCGTTTCCTTACCCGCAAGGGGAGAATTCTCTTGGTGTCTTCTATTGTGTTTGCTATGGCTAGATTTCTGGCCTCGGTTGCGGCTCCTCTAAAGGCTGTTGGACTACAGATCAATAGAATCATCCACAATTTTATCTGGTCTGGTGGGGGTGGGTGGGTGGGGGAGGACGTTGGGGGGGTGCATAGCCGCATTCATTTAGTTGGGTGGGACACAATTGCCAAGTGGGGGGATTGTGGATATTTAAATTTGAAGACGAGCGAGCTATTGTTGGGGCATCAACAGCTCATGATGCACTTGGTCCAACGCACGGGAGGAGCTGCACAATGGATTAGGATCATGGCAAACAACTACAAATGTTGGGAGGTGGGACAACACACCTCTTTAGTTTGGAAGACATTTTGTGGCCATGCACAGCTTGCGCTAATGCACGGATGGATGGGGGAGAACACATGGAAAATTGTGCGGGATCTATACCCACCAGTAAATGGTTGGAGGAGTCTCTAGTGGGGATGATTGCCGAAGAAAATAAAAATGTTTCTATGGTTAATCGTGCATAATGCGCTACCAGTGTGTGTGGTCCTCTGTCATCAAGGCTTAAGAATTAATAATACTTGCCCATTATGTTTAAATAACCTTGAAACAGTGCTGCACTTTACTTGCCAATGCCTGTACGTGCATGATACATGGCAACTTTTGCGTTTGCATGGGTAGGTGGTTTTTTTCTTTTTTCTTTTTTTTGTTGAGGAAATGTTCGGGATCATATTACTGAAGAAAAAATACAAGATATTACAACATGTGGGTCAATGACATTGGCCCAAATTGGAGGTTTTTAAGCCTCAACCGATTGTGCAAACCGAGCACCAGACACTCACGCCGAGAGCACAAAATCGTAAACAATGCAGGGGGCACACCCCCCCAAAACACCAGGGGGGTCACCCCTTCACCCTTCAGGGTGGGGGTGGGGGCGGCAAACGACACTATGTGACTTCTTGAAAAACTGCACGAAAAATGGGGCCCACGGCCTCCTGGTTTTGGGGGGGGGGGCCATAGGAAAAAATGGTCCCGCTACGGACTCGTCGATAGCCTATGATAGGCACAATGTGACTTCTTGAAAAACCGCACGAAACATGGGGCCCATGGCCTCCTGGTTTTGGGGGGTGGGGGGGGGCACAAGAAAAAATGGTCTCGCTACAAAATCGTCGACAGCCTATGACAAGCGCAGTGTGGACGTTCGAGGGCATGGGTAGGCGTTTTTGAATGGTGACTCCATGGCAGGTTTCCTGTTATGGGAGATTTGGAAGGTGTGCAATTGCCCTATGTTTAGGTCACAAAGGATCCCGTTGTCTATGCAACTTGCTTCATCTACATGTCATGCATGGTAAGAGCTCACTACCACCATGGCTATGGCCCCCACATTTGAGCCAAGTTGTGCAACATTCATGAAGAACATGGAGCTTTGGAGGATGGTCGTAAGAATTGGGTGGGACGAGTTGCTGCACCCAATGCTAGCGGATGACTCCTTTTATCATAATTGGCAAGATGATGCCACCATTTTCCAAGGGACCAGAATTATCTTGACTAAGGCAACGCTAGCCATGTACATGGGGATTCATACCATGGGGGAACTAGTGTTGCCTACATCATGTAGGCTCCAAGGTGCTGAAATTTTTTTTGACAAGATGGTGCCACGTATGTGGAGTGGGCAAGTGCCAAAGTCGGCGTTGCCACTAATCTGGCGACACGCAGCTGATTTGGCGGACAAGTTCTTCGTTCAATCTAGTAATTCAGCCAAGTTGCAAGGGACACATTTTGCGCTGCTTTAAGTGCTTGAGGCTGGAGCACCATGTTAATTTGCCTAAATTTTTTCTAGAGTCATTGCATAAGAAGCGTCGAGGACACAACTCTAGGCTCATTATTTCGCTATGGTGGGCTGCCTTGCCTGGGCCGTCATTGCAACATCCATTGGGATCTCGGTTGTCATGCCATAGGATTTATGTTCGCTGTCCAACTAAGAGGAGATGGGTTGAGTTGTAGTCCATGGCAATGCTTGTTTCTACTAACCCAAAGGGTCCAAGTTTGGGGGCGTTTCTGACTCGATCATAGGAGATGCAACGGTTTGCAAAAGAGGCAATGGAGGAAGCTAGGTCTAATGAGCGGCATCTTTAGGAAGCCAAGTGGGCTGCCTGTGAAGAGGCATTCCAACACATGCAAGCTCAACAGGAGGTGGAGTTTAGGGGAAAAGCACAGGAGCAGGAGAAAGAGTTGACACAACGCGAGGAGCTACACAAGGCAAGTGTTAGGGTGGTCCTTTTGGACCAGTTAAAGGTGCAAATTAGGGAAGAGCTCGAACAAGAGGCGCAAGAGTGACAGGAGAGGGAGAGACTCAAGCAGGTGGCATGGTAGTGGGAACAGGAGGAGGCTGAGTAGATGCGCAGACAACTGGATTGGGCCCATGCCTAGAATGCCCATATGTAGCTTAGTAGGGGTCACTGCCCCTATCTCCTGTTAAACATTAATTGTGAGTCTCCATGGTCAACTCTACATTGGCACATTTGTTGATCCTCTTGTCGGCTACACCCTCATGGGGAGGCTGCCTTCAAGGACTTCCAGCAAGCAGCTACATTTGTCAATTCAGAGCACCACTGTAATGTGCTCAACAACATTCATAACCAGGAAATTCCTGATTATCCTCGTTGGAATTTGCCTATGCAGCCCTAGTGTGTCTCTAGGGTGTGGTTTGGTGTCTTGGCTGCATGGNCGCCCTAGTGTGTCTCTAGGGTGTGGTTTGGTGTCTTGGCTGCATGGCTTGGTTTAGGGCTTTCTTAGCCCTCTTTTTGCTCAGTCTTGATTTGGGATGCTGTTCTCTAGGTCAGTGTCTTCTCAAAATGTGATTTCCTTTCTCTGGTTGAGAACTTCGGGTTGTTAGGCCAGGTACACAGCTGATAAATTTTGACTGTATAGTTTACTTTGTTTGTTAATAATATCCTGAACATTTTCTCCCAAAAAAAAACCCCGTTTGCAATTACAAACGCATCAACGGTACCACAGTTAGTTTGTTGCACAAAACATTATGAAACAGAAGAACCATGTATACATGTCTGTTCAGAAAGGAGTAAAAACAGAAAATCAGCATCATGTTATTCCTGAAAGGATTTCATTAATTTTATTTTCCATGATGAAAATCAGAATTCCAATGATGTAATAGTTCAAGTGGTTAAAACCTTGAGTTCACAAAGTAAGATCTCCATATTCAATTCACTTAAGTAATGATCTGCAATTTCGTCGTATGTTTTATAAATATATAACTATATTTTACAGATTTTTTCAACTCTTATATTAATATATACATACACTTGAATGAACAAGTTAATCTGAATTCAGCCAATCTAATGAACAATAAGGAGGCTAGGTGTATTCCTGAATAATTTCTTGTCATGCCTCTACTAAGCCCCTTCTTGCTTCTAAAGTGTAGGCTGCACATTGCCAACCTTCTGACCTCAGAGATCAGCATGGAAACTTAATCTGACGGCTGACTCATGAAAGGATGCCAACAAGAATTTAATAAAGTTTCGATTAATTTAGGTTCATGTGGATTATTCATTATTTACTGTACATGATTAACAGTCAATGTTCATTATCTACTTGCAGCATGTGCCTTGATCAAGTATGAGATGAGAGATGACGTTTGTGGACAAGATGGATTGGCAAAGCCAATCCTCACCTTCCTAGACGTCAGCATCTCCATATTTTCACATCCTATGTGTATCGCAAATTGGTTTAGGATTTCCCATCTCATCAGGTGATTTCATTCCCTCAACATATTAGCTCCAAGAATACAAATTGTCTCAGTCATAGATGAAGTAACTTTGGCTACAATGGTAAGATCCTAGCGCCAAATCTTATCTGCCTCAACAATTTGGCATCGTTGCAAAGGAATTTGTGAAGCCATATGTTGTATAGCAAAACATTTTCCCCTCACTGAAAATTTTTACTAATTATGCTTTTATTGTAAAGAAGTTTGATTTGTACTTACATTATTCTCTGCCTGTTTGTGGCCTCAGTTCTAATTTCATCCAATTCACCCTAGTTGAAATAACCTAGCAGCAAATTACCAAGGATATAGGTTAATGATTTGAGTTTTCACAATGCATCCATGGATTAAACTCCATTACCACGTTGGGTTTCCCAGTATTGTATCTCTTATACAATCTTACATGGTTTCTTCCATCTTACTTACTCTTCTATCTAAGAACTCTTCATCATAACTACTCCTGCTGGATATCATTTTGCATTTCTTCTCTTGAATATTTACTTTAGCTCTTTCAACTCTCTTGGCTGGGGCTTTTACACTTTTTGGTATTTTTCACAATCACGACGGTTACTTTTTCTTGGGCTATTTGCCACTCTTTTAGCCAAATGTTTTCACTTCCCCATCTTCTCTACAGATGTTTTTTCTCTCTCTAAGTCATCCATCCTTTGACAGATTAACTTAGTCTAACGGACTTTCCAATATAAGTAGTCTTGTTAATTTTGGATTATATCTTCGTCCTCATAGGCATCTTTCCTTCATCCAAGACTTCTTCTTCCTATGGGTATTGCATGGTATTTTGTGATACATGTACAGATGAACTTGTATGTTTTACATGTTCACTTTCTTTTTCATTGTTCACGGCTTCTTTTTTTTTTTTTTTTAATGTCATCCAATCTCCAAATTCACAAATGGCTCTTAACTCACTTGGAATGATGTCTTTGCTAACGTAGTATTCACATCTCTTTATAATTGTCTGTTAATTATTTTAACATGCATAAGAGCATCTTTTCAGATTGGTTCCTATTTGGACTTAATGTCATCATAAATTATCTCTCAACTCTAAACACTATTTGATTTCAACAGATAGTAGGCATTATTTATCATATACTAGTTGATAATATGAGAAGCCTAAGCTGGGTTTCCAAGGAGTTTTATAAGCCCAAAATGCATCGTTAAGCTTATTTGCCCGATCATTCTTTTTAGCAATTTAAGTAAAAATTTTAAAAATTTGGTTGAACATGTGGCTTTTAGTTGTGCAAATCACAAGTTCGATCCAAAGGGGACAATGTTAATGTAAGGTGACATAGCAAAATATACATTCAGAAACTTCTCGCATCAGGAAGATAGCAAGCCATAGAAAATTATCATCAATTCATCTAGCTACCCTAATAGGTTAGTCCATGATGTTGGGATAAAGACACTATGATGATGAAGTATTCTAAAAAAAATTGTCTTTTGTTTTTCCATTTATTCATTATGTTGAGGATGGTAAGTTGCTCAAACCATGTAGATAGTACCACAAAATTTCACAAGTCACTCCATTGTTCTATTAAAGAAGTAGGTGCATTGATACTTATCAACACCCCTGACAACCTAAGCTTAGTTAAAATATACCACTTTCTTAACAACATTATTAGCTATTGCTTTCTACAAGGATGGTATCATGAAGGAAAATTGTTACTATAAAAATAGAGTATCGAAGATGTTGATGTAATAATGAATTCAAAATAGGCTCAAAATTGCTAAGCAAAGGTTTTAAAAAATTGCTAAGCATCCAAAAGATTGTGGGGCCCAATCTTCTGGATGCTTTCAACGTCATGCTGGCCAGACGCCAAGTGCGGCGCGAACTCAACTGTTCTCGAATCGTTTGCATCCCAAAACAGTTGGACGCCCACCGCCCGGAACACTTTCGTCCCATTGGAGTTTGCAATGTCCTCATTAGAATATTCTCCAAACTCCTGGTCAACCGCCTCGGGCCCCTCCTGCCCAAGTTGATTGGCAGCAATCAGGCGGGCTTCGTTGAAGGTAGGACCCTCCAAGATCAGGTTCTTCTCATGCAGGAGGTCCTCCATTCCCTTCGTACCACGGGTTTTCCTGGTCTGTGTCTCAAGCTGGACATAGCAAAGGCCTACGACACGCTTAGTTGGGATGCCCTACAAGACATCATGCATAAAAAAGGTTTTGATC